>JAUZSX010000006.1:526180-536677 GCA_034780655.1 Idiosepius hallami | reverse complement strand
ATATATAAAATATATTGATATGTCACATTTTGTTTTTTTTGTGTTTTAAAATTGTATTTTTTGTATAATTTTATATATATATATATATATATATATATATATATATACACACACACACACGTCCAATCTATTATTGTTCCTTAAAATAAAAATAAAAACTCCATATTGAAAACCAATTTTAGATTAATGGCTGAGAAACAGAAAAACCTTTATGAAACTTAATTTTAAGAATATTTTCTCAATTTAAAGATAAAATTCTAATCGATAAAAACTACAAACCTATTTAAAAATTTATCATTTTCACTTTTATGTGCTCTAAAATTCCTCAAATAAAAAAAAAGAAAACTTTCTACAGGACGTAAGCTCTATTGAGATCTGCCAAATGCAATGTAATACTAAAAATAGCTTAACTAAATGATCATATTTTATAATTATTATTCTGACTATTGCCTTTATTTTTATTGTTACAACATTTTGACCAAATTAACCTTCAGTTTTCCTCAGTTAAAGTTATTCATATTGTGTTTTTTTATGTACCCTCTTTTTTTGAAAGGTTAATTTGGTTCAAACATTGTGAAACAAATAACAATAAAGATGAGGAAAATAATATGATAAATACTTATAAAATTGATCATACCTCATTTCAAAGAAAAAATTGATCATACCTCATAACCTCCCCCCCACCAAAAAAAAGTGAATGTCTAATTTTAGAAAATTTTTTGAAAAACACAAAATTCAATTTTCCCTTCAATGTTTTTCTCTAAAAACATTTACAAATTTTTGTCTGTTTATCAATTGAATTTTTTTTTATTACTTTATTAATAACTAATAGTAATAATTAATAATTGATTATAATAATTCTAATAATTGATAATATTAATAATAAATCTAATAAAAATTTTATAAAAAAAGTATTAAAATTTTTTTAATAAAATAAATTTGAATGATAAAAAATTAATTGAATAATTAATTGAATAATTTTTTTTATTTCTTTGTTTAGAAAAATTCAAGAAAATTTAGAACTAAATTTTCCTTTTGATGCATTTTTCTAAACAAATTTTTATCTGTTTCTATTGAAGTAAAAAAAAAGGAATTGTATGAAGAAATATTCCATTTATTTTTTCTTGATTTTTAAGTGGAAATAATTAACATTGTTTTTGTTGCCATTGATCAAGATAATAAAAGTTCAAATATCAAAATAAAGTGAAAATTTTACAACCAAAAATTCTTTTACTGTTCAAACTATTTTTCCTAAAGCAAATCTACATCTGTGTTGTTTGAACAAATCTACACAAACCAATCAAAAATCTTTTTAAAAGAAAAAGAAAATAGTTTTCACTTCATTTTACCATTAAAACTTATAAAAAAAACTAAATATTATTCAAAGATAATTTACTTCTTCAAATCTCAGAACAAACAGCAAAATAAGCATCTTATTTAATATAGTTTTCTTTTTTTAAAGAATTGTTCTTCATTAAAGGGATTTCATATTAAAATAAAATTATCAATAAAAATACAATTGATTTTTCTATAAAGTTTTAATAAGGCTATAATGATGCATTCAGTAATATTTCTGAGATATATTTATTTATTATTAATAATCCTATGATGCTATAGAAGAACTATGATTTTAAATTATGATTTTTTTATATCTTAAAATCTAAAAGACCTTTTCTACAAAGCAGTTCTTAACAATAACTTAGAGTTCCTAAAAGAAACAAGACTATGCAGTCAAAAAAAATAAAAACAAAGCATACATAACAACTTACACAAATCAAACTGCAATATTCAAATTAAAATCTAAAAAAAAAATAAAACCTAATAGGTAATAAACACATCCATCTAAATAATCTCTTAAGCATTAAATAACCCAAAAGAGTTGATATGCTGTTAAAAAAAATCTCTTCAGCATTAAATAATCCAAGAGGATTGACATGCTGGTAAAATCAATCAATCAATCAATCAACCAAACAATCCCTTCAGTATTAAATAACCCAAAAGGGTTGATAAGCCGTTAAAATAAACCAATCAATCAAACAATTACTACAGCATTAAATAACCCAAAAGGGTTGATATGCTGCTAAAATAAACCATCCAATCAATCCAAATATTATTTTAGAAATTATCAATATAGTTATAAAATCTTAAAGATAAAGAAATTTATTCTTAATAAAATATTATATTGAATAAATCAAAATTATTCTTTGAAAACCATTTTTGAAAATTATTTTTCTAAAAATATCTATAAAAACAGCCAATAGATTTACTTTTATCATAAAAACTCCATAATATCTTATACAATTACATATCTTGGAAATATCTAAAAGAAAATTAAGTATTCAATAAAGATCTAAAATGCAATCATTAAAATATTTTTTAATATAAACTCAAGTATTTTAAAACGTCTAAAATGAAATCATTTTAAAAAATTCTAATATAAAACCAAGTGTCTTAAAAGGTCTAAAAAGAAATTTTTACACAGTCGAGAATGAAAGTATGTAAAAAGTATGTAAAAAGTATGTATTGGAAAAAAGAAACATTTAATATTACAACATTTAAAAATGAATTCCCCAAAAAGTATTTTTAGAAGAACTGTATGAAAGCTTCCATAGAATATCCATGTAGAAATGAATCATCTTCTTCTTCTTCTTCTTCTTCTTTATTAGAAAAGGAGCCACTGAGTATAAAAAGAGAGAGGGGCAGGGGAATTTGCAAACCATGCAATTTTTTTTGGGTCTTCATTTTTTTTAGGGGGTCGATCTCAGCCAAACGTGTGCAAGAAACGAGGAGAGAAGAACAACAAAGATAATAGAAAAGAACCTCACCCTTTTTTCAGCCTCTATTTCATTTTGGCAGTCTTTCTTAAAATCCCTGAGAATTTGCTCATGTACAGCCAGGCTAATCACAGAATTATCATCCGTCTGAGACTCATTGTCTCGGCATGCACGCAAACGGGCCTCGAGCTGTCGACACTCGATCAGCTCGGCCTTCGTCTGTTTCAGTTTGGAATCTAACTTTTCCATTTGAGCGGCCGACTCGTCGAGCTGCTCGTTCAGCTTACAAAGCTCTGCCGTGTGAGACACAGTCAATTCTAAACGCAAATCATTTAATGCACATTCTTTGGCTTCATCACACTTTTGCCACAGGGTGTCGTATTTACCCTGCAAGTGAATAAAGTCTGCCTTCAGTGCATCCATTGACGCGTTGTGCTCGTCCGTAAGCTGCTTCCTTGTCTCAGAAACGATTAGATTCTTTTCGCTCACAAAATTCATTTTCAGATTCTCAATCAAGTCCGTCTTTTCCCGTTCGTATTTTTGGGAATAAGACTCCGACATGCAAGCTATTTCTTGCGTCAAACTGTTCACTTGACTCTGCAGACATGACATACGTCCGCTGTTCTCTGAAAGCTGTCCTTCTTTTTGGTCCAAAAGTTCCTGAAACTCCGCCCTCTGTTTGTCAAGTTCCACTTCACGCTCCAGCAAATATTTCTGGTTCACCTCATTGCACTTCTCATTCTCCACATTCAACTCGGCTACTTTTTGGATCAGTTTTTCGCATTCTTCACGACTTTGCTGAAACGATTCGTTCAGTTTGTTTTTCTCTTCGACCAAACTTTCAATCTTCTTGTCGGCCTGGCTGACCCTCTCGGTCAAGGCGTGCACTGCTAACTCGTGCTCTTTTTGGAAGGACAAGAAGTTTTCCGCCCGTTCCTTCTCTTTGTTGGCATTGAACATGCGAATCATTTCTAGAAGATTCTCCTGGACTAAATTGGCATGAGTCACAAAGTCAGTTTGGTTTTGTCGCACAAGTTCGTGAAGGCCGCACAGCTGCTCACGAAAGTCAGGCAGACTGCGCTCCGTCAGATCTTTGACGCTTTTTAGTTTATCTGCAGTCATCAAAGATCTTGTACGACACGCTTGCAAATCCCGAGAAAGTTTTTCTGACAGTTCGCATTTCTCCTGCAGCAACTTCTGCAGTTCCTCTTTCGGAACTCCCTTATTCGACGGCCCTTCTATCGACGAAGGCATCGACTCATCAAAGTAGAAATCAGCAGTCGTGAATTCCTGAGACGTCTCCACCTCAGGTGAAGTGTCCGAAGCGAGGTGACCCTTGATTACTTGTTTCCGACTTGACAAACTTTCGCTACTCTGTTCGGCGCTCCGATTTGCTGGTTCCATTTCGGACGACAGTTTACACGTGTCGATGGGTCCGTGCGGAACTTGTTCAGCAAGTTTGGGAGGAGACTCGGATTTCGACAGCCTCGAGTCGTCCTCCTTTTCCTCAAGGGAGTGCCCATCCATGTCCAGCTTTTCATCTATTGTGTCGGTATCAGTATAACTACCAACGGTAAACAATGGTTTTGGATAACTGATACCCCCCATGGTAGCCTGCTGGTCCTGGCTGGAGTCGGCATAGCCGATTGAACAAGTGTACGACAGATGATTCTTCTCTGTAGATTCATCAAGTGGAAGAGCCAACGATGCTTCATCACTTTTATCCGATTCGTGCAAGACAAGAGCAGGATGAAGCTTTAACGAGAGTCTCTCTTCTACCATTTCGGGGTGTTTCGTACGAAGCTCTTGAAATACTTTTTCACTTACATTTGTGCACAGACGTGTGTAGATTTGTTTTTTGGGGGGAATTCTGTAAAAGAAAAATAACATGACATTAAAATCAATAAATAAATAACAAAATTGAATAATTATTAATTTTGTTTTTTTACAACACATTAAGTACCATATATTTTCAAAAATAAGTCAATTCAGAATATAAAACTAAGTAATTTTCTAGCCAAAAACTCAGAATTATCAATGATTCGAATATAAATCACGTCTACAGATGTCTGATAGACCCCCAGCTGTTATAATAGGTAAATAAAAACTTCAACTTCAAGTAAGCTAAAGAAATCATATTAAAGGGTAAAATATCATAATTTATTTGTTTTTTGACAAGGCAAGAATTGTATGGTTAAGATTTATAAAAATTCAATCTAATCACACTTTTTTTAAAAAATTTAAAATATTTTCTAAATGAAAAAGAATTTAAAAAAAAAATTATGCGATTTTAAATAGCAATTTAAAAATTACAAATGTAAAAATTCAAAAAGATATTTTAAAATTTCCTGAAATTTTGTTTATCAGACGATATGAATTTTTTAAAAAAATAGTTATTTAAAGGGAGATAACTCATTTTAGATTAATTTTCATCGTGAAAATTAGTGTTTAAATTTAATAGGAATCTAATCTAAAATAATACATAATTTGTCCTTTTAGACATTCTTTTTAAAGATTTATTTCTAAGAACTGAAATCTTAAAATCAACTTACATTAAAGAACTGGCCAAATCAGGAACAGCTTTTTTCAATTTTTCAATATCTTCTATTGTTACTTCTGGAATATTATGATCAAATGACCTTGGGGAATTAGTCTGAAAAAAATAAATGAGACAACATTTTTATAAAACCTATTTTTATTAAAAAAAAACAAAAAATAATAATCATCATTAAATATAGACAAAAGCTGTGTTTATCATTTAATCAATTTGGAAGAAAAGTTCATTTAAAGTATTTTATCTTTTTTTGTTGAATATTGATTAGAGACAAATTTTCCTGATTAAATTTTTGTAAACTAACAAAAAAATATATTTCTACAACTAGATTTTTTTTTCAAGTGAAAAAAATATTTTTTAAAAATTAAATTTTATTTTTAATTAATAAATGGTTAATTAACAAGTAACAATGAAGTTCAGAATCCTTGAAATGAGGTATGATCAATTTTACAAGCATTATTCAAACTGATAATATGAATCCCCTTTATAAAACCTGATGAAGAACTAAGGTTAATTCAGTTGAAATGTTATAAAACAAATATCAATAAGAATGAGGACAATAATCCAAATGATGCTTTTAAAGTTGTTGATTAATTCCTTTGCAGACTGTTGTCCTCATCTTTCACAGTTGTTTCATGACGTTTCGGCCAAGTCAATCTCTGGCCTTCATCAGGTGATTAACTCCAAAGAAATTAATACATAAAGAATCCTCAACTCAGCCTCATCTCAAAAAGTTCCCAAAGAATCAAAGTTTTTTTTCTGTTTTATAAAATCAATCAAATTTTAAAATTAGAATTTAAAAAAGATAAAACAAATCATTTTGCTGTGAATTTGCAAAGAATTCATCAAAATTTTAGACATGATTCATAGTTTTATATAAAAAAAAAAGAGAAGAAACCACTGATGGGTGGTTAATTGGAAAACTCACAGCAAATTTTGATGGTTCATCATGAAGGCCATGAAATAAAGATTGGATGAAATGTTTCCCTAAAAGTTTTTTTTTTTAAAGAAAAGAAAATTTAAAAATTAAATCAAAATGAAAAAAAAAAAAGCAAAGAAAAGTAAATAAAATACTTTTGATTAAAAAGCTTTGCATAATTTATCTTTAAAGAATAATTTTGGATTAAAAAAAAGTCAATGAAGGATTGAAACAAAAAGACTACATTGAAATCTCAAAGCAAAAAAAAACATTTAGTTTCAATTATTAATAATTAAAATAACCAACTTTTGGCAAAAATCCAAAACCAAAATTGATAAAATAAAACTCAGAATATTCTATTTATTTATCCTTTAAGGAATATCTCAAATATTGTAACATTTTATACAGACTCAATTGCTCACTAATAATGTTATTACAACCTGTGATCAACTTTGGTAAGTTAAATGACTTATCTACAAATTTTACATTGGAAAATCCCTTAATCGATTAACTAATTACCATATATTTTTGAATTTAAGTTGATTTTAAATATAAAACCAAGTACAATTCTAGCAAAAAACTCAGGAATTACCTAAAACTCAAATATAAATCTAGTCAACAAAAGTTTGTTAAGCCTCAGCTATTAGATGACAGGAATAAAAACATCAACAAAACTAGTCTCCAAGCAGCTTTGCCTTTTTTGTAGTGCTCAATGGCATAATTATTGTGCTCAATGCTATAAGTTGCAACTTTTTAATTTGAAGCTTGCATCGTATGAAAACCTTTTTTACTGAACAATTTTAACAGGCTTTTCTAATATTAAAAATATTTTTTTTACTTTAGCAATAGATAAAGATTTATAATAACATAACAAGTATTTGTGTATGTATTGCACGTGACAGGTAACACTTTATAACATAATGAAACATTATGATAATCAAAATGGGGGGGGAGTCCTTGTTTGGGAAAGTGAAAACTTACTGATCAGTAAGGCAGAAACAAGTTTGCTATAAACATTCAATAATATGATTTATTTTGTAAAGAACATGTGAACAATAAGTTTAGACAAGTTTTACTATGAAATATAATTTAGAGTCTGGATCTATTTCCGCTCACTCAGACACTAGCAGTGAACATAAATATTATGAATGACTTGAACATAAGCTAAAATATGGATTTTTTTCCCGTGCCAAAAAAAGCTGAATTATATTAAAAAATATACGGTAATGATTATAGCATTTAGCCCATGTGGCACTGCTGAGCAGACCTACATTCACCTGCTCACTGACTGCCCACTTAGTGTGCCTTACCCTGATGTGGACCTAAGGGATGCAATGGTTACTGCCTGTCATTTCCTCTCTAGATAGGGTGGCACGATATGATGAATAGCTTACAATTGAAAACTGTTAATGTGTTTATTAAAAAAATCATAGTGAAAAAAACACAATAAGCATTGTACAAAAAAAACAATATCGAAAACAAAAAAAACAGAGACAAACTTACCAAACTTTGCATAAAATGCTTGCCTATCTCGAATTTCTTCTGAGTAAATAGAATTGGACTCAACAGCTACAGTTCTGGCCCACTGAAATGAGAAATTAAATATTTTGAAGATAAAGGGACAAAAATAAAAATTTCAAGTTAAGATTTATAATTACAATAAAATCCTACTTCTAAAAGTAGAGTTATTGGTACGGAAGGCTTGATAATACAGGCACTAAATTTTGTATAGAGGATTTATAAAGTGTACTACATTATCTTTGGGACACTAAACTGAATACATTTTGTTACACTTCCTTTCAAATTAATACCATTGGGAAGGAAGTTAAGCGACAAGTAACTTATAAAAGAAATATTCTTGTCACAGCTCTAGTTATTAGAGTTGAGACAAGAATATTCTTTAATAAAAGCATGTTGTCACAGCCCTAGTGATAACAGAGATTAATAAAAGTTTGTTGGGACCATTTGTAAGATTCTTTTATCTAAACTAAACAAAAGCACAAAGGAAAGCCAATTGATATTCATAGATAGAAATAAATAAACATTAAAGTAATTACTTAAAAGCAATCAGAAAACCTTTAGACCCTCCCCCCCTGAACATTTTATTGCTAATATGCATTCATCACTTCTATTTACATATGCATCACTGACATGCATTCACTACTTCTATGTGCATATGTGAATGTATGTAAATAATATTACCATGAGGAAAGGTATGGAGTAATGCTTGCGTCGTATAATCTCCACCAGGGCATCAATATACATTTGGGCTGCATCGTGCACTTGTTGTAAAATCTTCAGATGTTTGCGCTGTCTTTTGATCTTTTCAGACTCAATCTTAATATTGCGCTCCTTCTCCATGATCAGCTGTTCAACCCACATCACCCACCTGAAAAGAAGGAGAGGAACAATCAACAAAAAGATATTTATCATAAAAATAAAAAGAAATTGGTTGTTTTATTTTTTTTTCATCTATTCTTAATAAAGTCTTTAAAGACCAAATGACAAAAAAAGACCAAAATGATACAAATAATTAATAAAAAAAAAAGCCGAATGCCAAATTACTATTAATATATCTATTCATACCAACTGGAAAAATAAGATAAAAATACTTCAATTGATTTTTCCATTGCTTTATTATATTTTCTTCCAGCGTCATAAAGTCTTTTTCCAGTTAGGCATGAGAAAGGTTTACATTTTAAACAAATTGAAAATATTAAATTAAAAATTATTTTAAATTGTAGGTTTACCATAGATTGAAAATAACAAAGTTGAAAAGTTGACTATAATTAATATTAAAAAGTAATTTTGTAAAATTATTAAAATAATCAAATTTTGGGTTAAATCTAAAAAAAGGCCAAAATAATAAATTCAAAGCCAAACTGCAGTAAAAAAAAAAAAAAAGGCCAAATTATTCAAATTTGGCCTTAAAAAAAGTCAATCTGGTTGCAACCTGGTTGTAGAGATATAGAAATAGAAATGTTTGGTGATTTTTCATCATCAATGTTTTATTTCATCTCTTTTAGAATAAAGACTGACCAATGGGATTTGTTTGTGTTTTTATTCATTTTTATTTGTATGTATCATATCACATTCAAAACAAAAACATGTCACCTCAAGGGGAATTGAACCCAGATGCTTCAGATTGCCTTCATTATTTTTATCTGAAAAGTCTTAGGTTGTACGAACAGGGATAGGAGGATTGTACTTATAGATGAAATTTTTTTTTATAATTTAAGAAATATAATCTATTTTGAATTATTGAATATGAAATTAATGAGTTGACAAGCTTGGAACTTTTTCATAATACATCTCTCTTATAACAATGATTGATGGCTATTTATTTATTTAATTTCTCATTTGTATCATGTCACCCAGCAAGGATAGAGCGTTAGGAAAAGCTTTGGCTCTGGAAACGTATTACGCGAGTTCTAATTTCAGTCAAAACCATCACATCTACCGTTAGCTGCCTCAGGCAGCAATTCATCTAGGTCAAGGGCAACACTTAATGCAAAAAGCCCAGGTATATATAAAGCACATAAAATTAGCCCTGTGCTTAACTTGGGTTGGTGTTTGCTCAAATTAATGTATTATAGTATCATGTCACCCAGTGAAGACATTAGATTTACAGAGTGGGTCAAAAGTAAGAGTACAGTTATAAAAAGTAGTTTTTTTAGTTCTATGAATGTTCAAAAAATAAAATAAAATAAACATGATGAAGAAGGTCGAAGAGCAAGTCAGCCATTGGATGATGTGTGTAGAACAATAAAAAGAACCATCCAAACAATCTAAACAATTATCATGATTTTAATTAAACTCTTTTTTTTTCCACTTCTTTCTTCCAGCATAGGGGAGCGCAGGGGGGTACTTACTTCAATCGAACGTGCAAATTATTACTCAGCTCCTCTTTTGCTTTACAACAGCGATTTTTGAAAATTTTTATTTGCGTATGACCATCTGAGAGTTCCATGAGATCTTTTTTGTGGTTCTTCCAATATTCTGACAAAGACTCGCAATCCATGCGGGTCGTTGTCTCCAACTGATTTGTAAATTTCTATAAAAAAAAAAAAAAAGATTTTTTTTAAAAAAAAGTTCATTTCTAATCCAAATGCTTAAAAAGAAAGAAGAAACAAGCCGCGCGTGCGTGGTACCCCTAGCTCTAAAAGTCCCCAGGGGACGCAAAACAGATTTTTCCCGGGGTAAACATTATTCAATTTGTGAATTGAATAATACCCTCCACATTTTGGCCA
>JAUZSX010000006.1:495568-506634 GCA_034780655.1 Idiosepius hallami | reverse complement strand
GAGAGAGAGAGAGATAGAGAGATAGATAGAGAGACGTAGAGAGAGAGATAAAGAAAGAAACAGAAAGATAAAGAGAGGGATAGATAGAGAGATTTGGTGGCGATAGGGAATAGACCGAGAAAAGAGAGAGAGAGAGAGAGGGATATGTAGAGAAAGAGAAAGAAAGAGAAAGGCAGAGAGATGGATAGAGAGAGAGAGAGAGAAAGAGATAGACACAGAGAGACGTAGAGAGAGATAAAGAAAGAAAGAGAAAGATAGAGAGAGGGATAGATAGAGAGAGAGAAAGAGAGAGAGGAAGAGAGATAGAGAGACGTAGAGAGAGAGAAAGAAAGGGAGAGAAACGTAGAGAGAAAGAGAGAGAGAAAGAGAGAAAGAGAGAGAAACGTAGGCAGAAAGAGAGAGAAAGAAAGAGAGAAAGAGACGTAGAGAGAAAGAGAGAGAGATATACTTTGGGAGGGAGAGACTCTGGGAGAGAGAGAAGGTATGAAGAAACACACAGACACAGACAGAGACAGAGAGAGAGAGACAGAGAGAGAAAGAGAGAGAGAGAGACGTAGAAAAAGAGAGAGACGTAGAGAGAGAGAGAGATAGAGACAGAGAGAAAGAGAGAGAGACATAGAGAGAGAGACAGAGAGAGAGACTTTGGGAGAGAGTTAAACTAATATGCACTGATCACCTGCTACACAGCCTCTTCATGTGACATAACTGTCCAAAAAAGGGAAAAGGGCCCATTGTTTTCCTCTCCTAGGACCCATAAACTTTAAGTCTGCCTCTTTTTACTTATTTATATATTTTTCTTTTATCTATACAGATGAGCAAAAGATCGAGAAAAGGGCCCCCCTATTCCCCAGGGGCACAATTACTTCGATTCCACTGCGAACATGGAAGATATCTACGAAAATATTCAGGTTTGCTTGCTTGTTTGTTTGTGTTTACGGCATATCAGCCTTATTTATGTCATTTAATGTCAAGAACATTATATACACACGTAGTATTTTTTTAACAACACATCGATCGCTATTTAACCAATAGCTGGAGGAGATGGGGGGATTCATACCTTTTCTAATGGTATTGATCAATTGTTTGTATTTAAGGCATATCAGCCTTTTTAGGTCATTTAATGCCAAGAACATTGTTAAACACGTAGTATTTTTTAACAACACATCGATCGCTATTTAACCAATAGCTGGAGGAAATGATGGGATTCATACCTTTTCCAATGGTATTGGTCCAGTTATGAACACAAATTGAAACCCCTATGATTCGAATCCGCACACTACGATTCCAAAGTCCAACTGCCTACCCACAGAGCCAAATGGACTCCCCCCTGATCGTAAGTACACAATCTTCTGTTTAACCTGTTTGTCATGGATTACTTATTATAAAACCGTTTTGTTTTCAAGTGACACCACCCCCACCATACGGGGGTATGACCGGGGGGTGTCACTCCCAGACCCTTCCTCCCCCAAACCACGCCACCCCAAGTAAGGACAACCCCTCTTCCGATAACTCATTCTCACTTTAATTTATTGTGAGGTGTCTACCACTCTGTCTTTCTGTCTATCTCTCTCTCTCACATACACTCTCTCTCTTTCTTTCTTTCTTTCTTTCTTTCTTTCTTTATTTATTTCTGTCTTTCCCTGTTTCTGTCCGTCCCTCTTTCTTTCTTTCTTCTTTCTTTCTTTCTTTCTTTCTTTCTTTCTTATTTATTTCTTTCTCCCTTTCTTTCTCTCTTTCTTTCTCTCTTTCTTTCTCTCTCTCGTCCTTTCTTTCTTTCTTTCTTTCTTTCTTATTTTCTGTCTTTCTTTCTTTCATTCATTTTTTTTCTTTCTTTCTTTCTTTCTTCTTTCTTTCTCTGTCTTTCACCCTTTCTTTCTTTTTTCTTTCTTTCTCTCTGTCTTTTCCCTTTCTTTCTTTTTTCTCCCTTTCTTTCTTTCTTTTTTGCTTTCTCTCTGTCTTTCTCCCTTTCTTTCTTTCTTTCTTTCTCTCTTTCTTTCTTTCTTTCTTTCTTTCTTCTTACCCTCTCTCTTTCTTTCTTTCTTTCTTTCTTTTGAATTATCAGTTTCATATTTGTTTCACCCTCCTCCCTTCCTTCTCCTCCTTCCCCTCCTTCCCTCGATTTACGGTTAACACCGACAGTTAAGGTCATCCTGACCCGTGGCGGGATTATAGCAATAAAAAAAAAAGAAAAAAAAAAAGAAAAAAAGAAAAAAAAAGAAAAAAAAAAGAAGCAAGAGCCAATAGAGGCTCTAATTCCGGCTTCGTCCTGAGGCGATGTACGATTGTAGGTAAGTAATAATACTTTCGTAAATAAAATCAACTTAAGTCCTACTGCAAGTGCGCTGATGACACATATACTAACAAGAACCTTTTTCTCACACACGCATACACACATACATTCACATACACACACACATACACACACACATACACACACATACACACACATTCACATACACACATTCATACACACACATACACACACATTCGTATACACACATTCACACACACATACACACATTCACATACACACATTCACACACACATACACACACATTCACACACGCAGATTTACACACACGCACACACACAGATTCATACACACACACATACACACACACATACACACACATTCATACACACACATTCACACACGCAGATTTACACACACACACAAACACACAAACACACACACACACATGCAGATAATTAGTCCCTGGTTTGCAGCCAGATTGGCTTTTTTAAGGCCAAATTTAAATAATCTGAAAATAATAATTTCACAGCAGTTTGGCCTTTGGTCTTTTATTGATTTGGCTTAAAATTTGACTTTTTTTTCCGTAACTTTACGATATTATTTTCTATGATTATTTTTTGTCACTTAGGTTATTGGCTTTTTTTTATGGCCAAATATGAATAATCTGGCTTTTTTTTTACTGCAGTCTAACCTCAAAATTTATATTTGGTCTTTTATGGATTAGGGTTTATATTTGGCTTTTTTTTTTACTGATAAACTGCATAGACCTCCAACAAATACGAAAGAAATACTACCATGAAAACAATCTAAAAGACCTTTTCCACAAAGTAGACCCAAACAATATCTTAGAATTCCTAGGAGAAACAATATTATATAACAAAATCTAAAACCCTAAAAAAATAACAGACAAATTTAACCAAATAACCTATTCAGCATTAAATGACCCATGAAGGTTGATATGCTGGTTAAATAAACTATCCAATCCAATCCATCAACTAAATAACCTATTCAGCAATAATTGGCCCATTAGGGTTGATATGCTGGTTAAATAAACCATCCAATCCAATCCATTTGACTGGGATTTGAACCCATGTAACATTTGCTTTCAAGCAATGGAATTGAATTTTCCTGAAAATAAAGGAAATCATTTTGGTTTTCTTTTTTCAAAATCGTTATTAGGACTTTTGTCCTCATCCTTATCATTGTTCATCTCCTGATTAACCATTGGGAACCATACCTCATCTAAAGGATTCAGAAAGAAAAAAAAAGAATTTTTCTGTAAAACTATCAATGATACATACAGAGAGATAAAGATTAAAATATATATAAAGAAACTTACCTTTGTAACAAAATAAAAGATAGAATAAGCAAACATATAAACTGCAGAACCTCCAGACACAATAAAGGAATGCCACCACCAATGATAGTCCTAAACAACAAAGAAAAAAATAAAAAAAAAAACAATAGAAATTCAAGTCACTTAATTTATTCCAAAATAAGTTTTCAAAACAACACAAAAGCTTTATTATTTAATCACTTCTATTTACAATATTCATAACATTCATAATTATTGGTTTTGGGTTTTTTTTTACTTAACATTTCCAAGGTTTCAATTCCAATTCTCTTTCTTCTTTATTGAGTGTTTTACTGAATAACGCTGAGAAAATTATGAGCTTTTTTAATTTTAATTTTTTTTATTTTGAGTACTAAAGATATGTCTACTTTGGGGAGCAGGGGGTTATTTACTCCAAATGGAGTGAATTAGAAATTTTGGCAGGGCAATGAACTTGCAACGGATGTGGATGTGCAAAGTGAGAAAAGATGAAGAAAATTAAACAAAATTACAGATTTTAGGGCTCTGAAAATCCAAGGGCAATTAATCAATAATCAATGAGTTGAGTTTGAATTGTTGAAGTTGCTGGACATGGAGAAAATGAAATGAAGAAGCGGAAATGAGACGTTTTTTTATCATGAGATGGAGACGTTTGTGTCATGGGGTGGACAGGACTAATATGAAATTATTTATGTTGTTTCTGTAAGACTAAATGTTATGTGACTGATAACGTGAGCTAAGAACTTTGTTGAATCGTTTACTACTGAACTGTTTCGTTAAATGAAACTGTTTCGTTTAACTGCTGAATATATATGTTATGTTTATAATACAAGGACTTTGTTGTTCATCTTATTGTTGCATCAGAGAGTTTATTGTAGTTGCTATCGTTGAGTTTTTACCTCTAGAGAAATTTAAGTAAAATTTCTATTAAACTATAAAAACAAACTGTGCACATCAAAATTTGTCAGAAAGGAAATTATGAAGAAGGGACAAATGGAAGAAATAATTCTTAAAACTAATTAAATACAAAATTTATTCATGTTTTGTTTTTGTTTCTTTAGAGATTAACTCTTTAATAGAAAATTAAAACAGCAATAAAATACTTACTTCTCCACAAAGCTGGAAATAAACCATGACAATGGAAATCTGTGACACTGAAATGACTAAAATGATGAAGACCAAGAAGAGGAAGCCAAACAAATAATAAAACTGGTTTTCCCAAATTGCCTGCAAGAAAATAAAAACATTTTTTTTTTAGGTTAAATAAGAGAAAAATTCAAAAAGATTTTATTAAGTTTTTGTCTTTAAACCAAAAGATTTGGCTTTAAATTCAAGAAATTGACAAAATGTATTTTTATTATTGTTTTTCTGAATCTTTGGGTTTTGATAATTTGTACAATTATTATTCAAACTAGAGTCACATTTATTAAATTTATTTAACCATAAAAAAGAAGGACTAAATATAAAAATGATCAAACCTATCTCAAAGATAAATAAAAATGTCCACATAATAAAAATACATTTTTTTTTTATTAATGAAATAGGATGTAGTTTTTTTGATCAAATCATAGGAAGATTCTTTTTTCCTTATTGTTTCAATAGTGAATATTTGTATTGGATTTGTTTCATTATTATAAAAAAAGATATTTATAAATAATACTTTGGTGTTTTTTAAAACTGAAATTAAATTCAAGGAAAAGTTGTTAATTTTCAAAAAGTGTCATCAAAACTTTTTTAAAAATAATTTTTTTTATTTGAAATTAATAAATTTAATTTTCAAATAAATCTTGGATTTTCCGGGTCGCTTACACCCCCATTGGTGGATTCGAGCTCAACATTCTCATCAATATTGGACACTCACCCACCGATATTCCCACTGGTTAAAAAGCCTTATTTATGTCAACTCTTTTCTCTACATCTTTTCTTTATTATATCTTTAAATCATCTAAAGGTTGCCCTCGGGTTATAAACAAGTTTCGTTCCTATGCTGACAATGTCACCCAAATTTCCGCGTAAATCGGAATTAACCCTTTAATACCCCATAAATCGCTAAATAAATGTCTGATTTTGTTTATTATATTTAATATTAATTCAATAAAAAATTACAATAAAAAAGATGTTGAGCAAATATCAAAGTTTTTAGAAGACAAAAAGTTTCTAAGAAAAAAATTGACTTTTTTTAAAAGTAAGGCTGTTTTTTTCTTCTTAAAAAGTGACAAAAATTCAACTGATTTAAAATCAAAACCGCGTTAAGTCAAGTCTGTCGAAACCTGAGTACCATGTTTTGAGTCTCTTTTGATGGCCACAAATTCAATTACATATCAGATATTTAAAAATTTGAGATTTAGTTGGCAAAAACAATATAAATCAACAATTATGAATAAGCAAACTAAAATGGTTTATTCAAATACTTACAGTAAAAATGAAAAACAGTTCAATGAAGACAGCACCAAAAGGCAAAATGCCAGCCATAAGTGTCCTTTTAAGAAGAATAAAAAAATAAAACAATGAAAAAAAAAATGTTCTTTCATTTCTAAACCTTGCCTAAAATTTGCAGTAGAAATAGGTTTTATAGGATAAAACAGAGATGGAAAATTCTCTAAATAATCCCATAGAACCAATAACTTACCCTAATATAGGGTTCATATACCACATTTGCTCAGGAACTTGTCTTGGTATTTGATTGGTCCGTACAGGATGTTGATAGGGCTGTTTTAGAGAAAAAAAAAAGGATAAAAATATTAATGTTATAATTAAGAATAATTATTTGACATGATTAAAAAAAGTTTTTTTTTTTCTAGCTTACAATTTTAACAAGATGAAAAAAATTGATGATTTTCAAATATTGTTCTTTAAATTGGATTATAATCATCAGTTTTACCAAGAGAAAAAATATATAAAAAAACTAAAAATACAAATTAATTGCAAGTAATTACACAAATATTAAGTAGTTATAATTGAAAATATAAAATGAAAATTTGGCTCTATTATCAAGATATAAGATGTATTGATTTAAAAAAAATTATAAAAACATGAAATATTTTACATTAAAAAAAAGTTAACTAAAAATTAAAACCTAATTTTAATTTTGTTTTTAATGAACATAAGGTTTCTGCTTTTTAAAAAATCTTGAATTTCTTTTTAACAAGGAAATGTACCAAGCATTATCTAGGAAGAGAAAATAATAGAATAGAATGAGAATTGTGTTTTTAAATGTTGCTAGGTTAATAAATCTGTTTTGGGTTTTCTAGACTTTGCATCAAAGTCATTGTCAAGTTTTATAATAATAATAATAATAATAATTGCTACACTAAACCATTACATAAACTGATTAAATCAGAGATTCAAAACTGATTTATTTTTTCTTGTTTTTTTTTCTAATGAAAATAGGACATAAAAATATTTCTTTTATATTCAATCCACCAATAAAATGAAGTCACAAATAATTTTATTTTAAACCAATTCATGATGCAAGAATAACAAAGAAATCATTAAAAGAAGTTTTTTTTTTTTACCTGTTTTCTGAAACCAAAAAAGTATCCCAAGAACACTAAAGGCAGAGAGATTCCAAACCACATACAAAGAAGTGCAACCATTGTACTAAAAGGAACCTAGAAAAAAAAAAAAGATTTTTATTTCAGTATTAAAAACAATAATTGTTATTTTTCTTATAAAGAGTAAAGGCAAAAAAAAAAACAATAAAATATCATTCAATATTGATTATTGATGATTCCAAGTTAAGAATTCCTTTACTATGTACTTTAATTAGCATAGTACAGAGTAGCATAAAATTCATGGATTAGTTTGACTCATTTAATCAACATATAATGGGTAGCGAGGGTAAAATAAATTTGCTGTTAAAAAGAAAATAAAATTCTCTGAAAGATTTATAAAAGCATAAGATATGAAGAAAACAAAAAGGGATAATTATGAAAATACTCACAGCGCCTGAAGAGTGCTTTCCCCATATAAAAAAATTCAATATAAAACAAGTACCAAAAAGAATTCCAGGATAAAATGTTGCAGTCTGAAATGGAATGAATTTAATTTTATTTAACAAAGAAATATTTAACTTTTTGGCATTAAGTTTTTTCTGTAAAAACAAAAAGGAATTCAAAAATCTGATTATTTCATAAGGAATGAAAATTATTCTTATTTGTAAATCAATATTGTATGGAACATTACATTGTAAAGAGGCTGATAGATTATTTAAAATCAATTTATTTCTGTTTAAGGATGGCTTTTTAATTTCCTTCTTATTTCATTTATATTTGCTCTGGGATATTTCTTCTTCATTGAGTTGTCACAATACATTATATCTTTTATTATTTCTTTGTTTTGTGGCATATCAACCTCTTAAGTTAGAGACTAATCAATATATTTAATTTCTTCTTCATTGAGTTGTCACAATACATTATATCTTTTATTATTTCTTTGTTTTGTGGTATATCAACCTCTTAAGTTAGAGACTAATCAATATATTTAATCCATAACTGGAGGTGTTAAAAGAAAAAGTTTCAGAAAATGATTCTCTCGTGTCATTTAAATTTAAAAACAGCACAGAGCTAAAAACGTTGATCATACATTTACAATTCAAGTTAAATTTTCTTTTTTCAAAAATAAATGTATTAAATACTAAAATTGATACTTTCCAGTGGATTTGGCTAACAAATCTTCCACATTTCTTAAAAAGAAAAACAGCACAATAGAAGATCTAGTTTTTGGTATCTAAAACATTTTTACGCCTTATGTAACTTTTAAAAGCAAAAAAAAAAATCAACCATATATAATATATATAAATGAATAAATATTTACCTGGAATGCTGCTTTCTTCCATTGGTTTCCTTTCATTGTTTTGTATAGACGTGCTGAAAAATAACCAGCTATCAAACTGAAAAGAAAAAACAAAAAAAGGAAAAATTCAATAATTCCAAAGAAAGAAAAAGGTCTGATTTTTTTAAAAGAAATTTTAAAATTCTAAAATACATTTCTATATTGGTAGAAAAAAAAGAAAAACACATCAGTTTTATTATTAAAAATTCATACTGCATTTCATTTATTTACACAAGATTTCAAATTGCATAAGTTATCATTAAAGTTTTCTTGAAATATCATATCTTAGATTGTCCCAAAAGTTCAAGAAAGTGTGTTAGAATTCTTTGATTCAAAGCCAGCTGGATAGTACTTTCATCAGATCAGAAAGCATGCTGATTGATGACAGAAAAGTCTTGAAAAATGATGGTCTTTATTTTGAGAAATAATATTTTGATTGTCCCAAAAATTCATAAACATTGACGGTCTTAATTTTGAGGAATAATTTTTGTTATTATTTGGCGAGTTCAAAGTGTTTACAAACTTTTGGGACAGCATTTGTAAAATTCTAAGATATTTTTCATTTTAAAAAAATATCCCAAAGAATTTATGAATCTATAATTTTATAAATTGTTGGGTTGATATATTTTGGTGCAAAAGTTAATCTTTTAGCCTTCATCTTGTATAACAGTAACAAAAAGCAAACCTTAGTCTATTGTAATATAGAAATCAGATTGTCCTGGTGGTATGAAGCCCTACATCCTGTAACTCTTCAGAAAGTAAAACCATGGCAGTCATTTAAAAAAAAATTGTTCAAAACACTAAAATCCACTCTTCTATATAATAGGCTTCCTTAACCCTTAACTACCGTAGAGAAAAGCATAAGAAATGAGTTTAGTGTATTAAAAAAAAAAAAAAAGAAAAAAAAACACATTCACAGCCTATTTATATAACAGGCTTACTTAATTACCTTAGTGGCAAGCCGAGCTAAAGCTAGACAATACTTTTAGTATTAGCTAAAAAAATCAAAGATTTACTCTAATTTGGAAGAAGCTGATTTCTACACAAAAATATGCAGTATTAAATATTTATTTTCAACAGGTCAGCTTGTCAAGAGAGAAAAAAAAACCACTCACCCAAGGAAAACAAACAAAAAGATAGCAGCGGTCATAAGAGCTCCCCTGGAAGCTGGAGACAACATACCCAGCATGGCAAAGACTAAAAAAAAAAACAGAAAACAAAGCAAATGATTTTTTCTTTTAAAGAAAATTAGTAAAGTTCCCAGCCTATACAAATTATCACTTTCAATTCAACTTTTTGTAAAAGTTTGATTCTTGGCAATAATGATTCTTAGTTAGACTTAAGGTTCAACCTGATACCAAAAAAAAAATCAAACTTTTTACATAAAGTTGAATTGACTGATCCCTCTGGCCACCAACTAAATAGAATCAACATTAAAATAAGGCATAAAATTCACTTTAAATTTCCATCAAAGAATCAATTTCTTTTTTAAACACTATGGATTTTTAATTAAGGATTTTAGTTAAATCCTGAACAATAATAATAATCTGCAATCAGGTCAGACTTTGACTATGACTAGTTGGGGCTTCAGTATTCCACCTTGGTGCCCAACTCGCTAGCGCAGGTTATTATTGGTGCAGTATTTGTTGCGCATCAGATAGACACCCTCTGAACCTCCAATGCCCACATCCAGTGGAGCAAACCCGCTACGACTGGCAGCAGAGAAGGCCACAGGGCTATTGAAATCAGTGTTGCCCTTCACCTAGATAATAACAATAATAATTATAAAAATTAAAACCATCGAGAAAAAATTCTGTAGTGTATGGTCATTTCATTACCCGACTATTCATTACGGTCTATTCATCACTAGACTTTTTATCACATGGTTTTTCATCACATTGACTACTTAATCACTCGGACCCTTTTCATCACTTTGACTTTTTTAATTCTAAGTTAGGTAATGTCAACATTAAGTTAAAATAAAATGAAACTATTTCGAGATGTTTGTTTAGATTTTTAAATAAATAAAAAAAATTGAAAATAAATTAATTGAAATAGATTTTTTTAAATTCTTTATTTGTTAAAAAGTTTGCGTCCCCTTGAAATTGCGGGGTCTGCAGGGGCTCTACGCACGGCCCTGTCAGCTATTGATTGAATACTGAAAATTGTATTTAAAAAATACGTGTTAACAAAGGAACGTTTATTTAAAATGATGGCCTAAAAAATTTGATCAGCCGTTAAACAAAACAATCAAATTCCAAAGTAAAGAAATAATCTTCTATTCTAAGAAGAAATCCGCTAATCAAAGCATCAAAAAGGTTTGATAGCTGTTCCGAATTCATTCGTCGGAGTATTCGTATTCGGTTTGTCGGGTTCACCACTTGTAATAAAGGTCTGTTGTCCTTTAATCAGGTTCGTTTCAACTATTTCTGTTTACGAGTGTTTGAATTGGACATCTCTACTTGTTGTTGAGTTTGGTGTGTTGCCAGGTCATTGCAATTATCAACTGTCTTCTTTCTCTTTGGCTAAGACGGCAGTCTTGTCGATTTTTATCAGTGGTTCCCAGCGGCGGTGGATCATTGGTAGAATCTCGGGCTGTGAGATCGTGTTACGCGAGTTCAAATCCCAGTCAAAACCATTACTTTC
>JAUZSX010000006.1:471240-486069 GCA_034780655.1 Idiosepius hallami | reverse complement strand
TATTTCACTCTTTGTTGTTGTTATTGTTATTTACTGATCTTGTTTTCTTTATTACTGGTTCCCATATTGTATCCACGCTCATGCTTGGCTTGCTTAAAAGGTTATTGTGGCCCAAAACAACAAAAAACGTTGTGAAAAAAGCAATGATAAGGATGAGGACAACAGTCCGAATAATAATTACACAAATCTTCAAGCCTCATCCCAAAGATTCCGAAATAACAAACGTTCATTTTAGAAATTTATTTAAGGTCTAAAATAAAAGTTTGTTTTGAAGTTGATCAACTTTCCAATTGATTCTTTAGACTGAAGAAATCATATCTTTATAATTGTTTAAACCTCCAAAAGAAATGATCATTTTCAATTATTGGGTAGAAATATTTTCTTACCTGTCCATTTTTCTCATTAATATCCTGAAAACTGAAAATCCAGATCATGTTTACAGTTTAGCTAGAAAATCCATTTAGT
The DNA here is from genome assembly GCA_034780655.1 of Idiosepius hallami. Taxonomy (NCBI): domain Eukaryota; kingdom Metazoa; phylum Mollusca; class Cephalopoda; family Idiosepiidae; genus Idiosepius; species Idiosepius hallami. The sequence goes on along the minus strand of JAUZSX010000006.1, from coordinate 485,604 downwards.
CATAGGTTTACAAAAAAAAATAAATAAATAAAATTAACAATGATCATATCCTAATATTGTTTGGATACCAAGAAAAATAGAATTTGATCAGTTTTTGTACATTGTTAAAATTCGACTGAATCTTTAGTTGATGCCTAAAAGCATGTTTTGTGTTGAGCTTTTCTAATTTAATAAAAAAGGAAAATACCCTGAATTATTTCATTTAAAAAAAAACGCATTAAAAAGATTTCATAAGAAATTAAGCAATTTGTAGCAGCTAAGAATTTTAAATCTGAAACAATTATACTCCAAATCATTTAGAAAACTAACAAAATTTCACAGAAAAAAAATCTTTTGACTAGCTTTAAAAAATAAACACTTTTAGATATAAAACAAAATTTTTTAATTGCCTTGACTTCTAAAGTTCAATGATGAGGCTTCCACAAATATCCATGTGGAAAGGATTAATCAAAAAATCAATAAGTAAACAATTATTGATATAGAAAATCAGTTTCAAATTGATGGAATTTGAAGTCAAATGCATTTTAATAAAAACTTAATGGAAATCATTTAAATTTCTTTTGACAATTTGTAAAGAAAATCTGTTTTTCATTAACAAAACAAATATTTTAGAACTAAAATCACCTTTATAACAACATTTCAATTAAGAATACTATAAACAAACTGAATATTTGGAATCATTGAATAATTTTGATCAAAAATTAAATAAAAACAAATTGTTACAAAACATCTTTTATAATATTTTGTTTATATCTTCAAACATAATCTTATTTAATGAGAATTAAAATATAAATTTTAAAAATAAAGTTAGGAATGCTTTCTTATTTTCAATAAAAAGGTTTTTAATGACTTCTTTATAAGTTACTCTGATAATTTAAATGATTTTGAAATAGAATATATCTTGTAAGTGTATAAAACATAATAGTAAGCAAGGCACCTATCAGTAGATAACAGTTTGTGTGTGTGAGATTTTGAGGGCCAAAGGATTTCAATTTTATGCATTAAATATCATGAGAAGATAGCAGCAATGCTCAAGTGCTATTTTGAATGACAGTTAAGTAAAAAGAGCTCAAATTATACATTTGAGAAAATAGAAATAATCTATTGTGGTATTTGTAGAATCATGTTAGGAGAGTTGTTTTTGCAGTTAATATTAGAAACTGATTCCTAGATAACTTTGCCAATTACCAGAAATAAAACAGATTTTAACTCCATGGCAGGAGAAAAAAAATGATTTTATTTTAACGGATACTAATAGAAAATTGAATGCAACAAACTAAACAATTGCATAAGGATTTGAGCTCTTATTACAATGTCACAAACCTTATTTCTATCAGATAAAGAACCAATTTCTCTAGAAAAACATTTTCATATTTGTTTTTTTTTTAAGTTTTACTAAACATAAGTTTTGATTTACATTTACAGTGGAACATCAGTTTTCAAACATCCCAGCCCTTGTACAAATCCTAATTAAAAAAAGAAAGGAATTTTAGCAGAGAAATTTGGATTTTGTACCATTTCCAAGAGCAGAAAATGTGTAAAATACGCGATGAGAGACAATCTTTAGAGGTTTAAATGGATTTGGATTTAGAACAAATCATTTTTCAAACTTTGTTCTTGAAGGGATTAAGTTAAAAAACTGAGGTACCACTGTATTAACTTATGAATAGGATTTAGGGGATTCAAAGCAAGGCTTGCATCATTTTTAATTTTAAGGCCTTTAGTAAATAAGGTAGCATTTGAGCATGGCTGACATTTTTAGTTGTAGAAAAAAACAGTTTTAAAATTAGAAAAATGAGCTGAAAGCTATGAGAGAGAGAGAGAGAGAGAGAGAGAGAGAGAGAGAGAGAGAGAGAGAGAGAGAGAGAGAGAGAGAGAGAGAGAGAGAATCTCTTTTAGAAAAAAAGAATTTCAACATGCAATCTGACAAATCAAAATGCCTATTGTTTGCATATATTTATTCTCTTATCACTTTCATGCTGATTGTTAACTTAACTGAAAATATTGTTCAACATAATGAGGAAATTGTGGTCATATTTTGTTTTCAATGCATTTGAAATGATTGCAGCTAGAGGAAGAAAAAGAAATACAGCGGTGGTTGGTAAGTTTAATTTTTTTCTTAACATCATTTAGTTAATGCCTTAAAGTGACTTGACAGAAGGGAAGAATTATTTATGAGGAGGAAAGTAGCAACTAGCCAATTAGATTGAGTGACCATTAGGTATGAACTCAAGGAGGGAAAAAGAAATGAGAAAGAAGGAAATGAGAAAGATGTAAATATGAACAGAAAGTAACAAAGATAGAAGATGAAAGGGAGAAAAAAATACATTTAAATAATACCTTGAATAATACCTTAGATTAATCAGAAAAAGGTAGCTACCCCCCTTTCCTCTATATAAATACCTGCAAGATTTAAAAACAAAAGAAAATGTAGAGTAAAACAAAGAAAAAAAAAAAGACAGAGAAACGGTTTTGCATTATTTTTAAGCATCTTTTGGTCAAATGGTGCACAAGTTAAACCATTTTTTGTATCACAGCACCTCATTCCAATTCCATTCCCATGAAATAAAGCTGGCATCCTAATTTCTCAATTTAGATGGAACGATTTATTCTCCAAACATATAAATTATTTTTTTTTAATATTAAAACAAATTTTATATTTTTTTTTTTTTTTTTTTTTTTAAATAACCTTTATTGAATCTTCTCTTCCAAATCCAGCAGTCTAATGCCAATAGCAATCGGACCATATCACTTTACAACAATAAGTTATGGGGGGACCGGGTGCAGGCTTGGCATCTCCATATCATTAATCAATATTTACATATGGTAATAATTCTAACCTGCTCCCTTCGAGCGATTCCACAGACATAGTCTGAGTCCAATCCCGCCACATACCTAACGAGTCCCACAAACCGTTAACCCCCGACCATTGTTCAGAGTGTAACCGATCGATATCCCCGTCCTCCATAGGCTGGGTACGCTCTGGCACCTCGTAAGTGTCCTCGTCCCAGTTGATCTGGTCAAGATTTAGGGGTGGAAGCGATTTGTAAATCTCCAGCAAAGATTGCTGATGGGCCGACATGGGTGCGAGTTCATGAGCTGCAGACATTGCCAGCCCATCAGAGAGGTTGCACTCCAACCGACATGGGTCCATTTCTATGGACAACGGAGATTCTGATTCTTCCTTGATATCATTCGGCCGCACTGAAGTCTGCAGAAACTTTTGCACTAGTTCAGTTTTTGCCTGGCTCAACATGTTATGAGGCTGTCGAGAGTCACGTTTATTTGATTTTAAATGAATGTCTGAAGGTAGAATATTATTAGAAGATTCTCTTTTTATTTGATTTGCTCGGATTTTTTCAATGACGTCTCCTTTTAAATGGGAGCTGCTGCCCCCGGATTTGGCTTGTAATTCTGCTATCAGTTGGGCTGTTGTCTTTACCTTAGAAGTCTTTGTTTTATCTTGTTTAACAGTCAAACTGCGTTTATTGGTAGAGTTCTTAAAGGAGTCGTTACTGTCACCACTGACATACATAAAACAATTGTCCATCACAGACTTGGATTTGGCGAGAACTTCATTGGCTTTTTTCTTGTCAGAAGACTCTAAATTGGGGCAGACGCCATATAGAATGCCATTTACTGTCTTTTCTTTAGAATGTAAATCTTTAGCAACATATTTCTCAGGGGGAGGCACACGCTTGGCTGGTGGTCCTCCCCCTGGATCATTCAAAGTTCGTTTTTTAGATAAAGTGCTTTTCACAGCATTTTTTTGATCATTGACTATGCCAGCATTGATGCGATCTTTGGAATGATTCGAAATTGGGGAATATTTCCCAAAATGTAATGAACCAACTTTTGATAATGAAGTTTTTTCTTTCGACACACAATTCCGATCACAACCTGCTGGACTGCAGGGTTCATTTTTCAGGTAATTATTTTCACAATGGCCTTCATTGGACGCACTGTTTCCACAGGGTTTAGGGTTTGGACAAATTCCTTTTGATGTTGGTGTTGAAGATAATGACATGTTAGGACTATGTTCTTTAGGGGTTGAAGATGATGGTGTGCAAACTCTCCGCGGGCACATAGTTTTGGGGGAAATATTAGACCCTTTTGGAGTTGAAGTCAAAGAAGGACCCAATCTCAATGGACAGACCAAATTAGGGGAAATATTTGACCTCTGGATACCATTGGGATCTATTTTAGGAGACACAGGGTGTAATCCTGGCGTTCCTGGTCTTGCATTCACACACAATAATGGAGAATGTATTTTGTTGGACACGGATATTCCACATGGACTAGATTTTGACAGAGCAGGTGAGCAACGAAGGGAAGCTGGGCTGACTGGCTGGGAGCCAACCCCTCCCCCACACACCGTCATGCTAGGGCTTTGGGAATTAGTATTTATCCGTTCTCCATTGATAGTGTTGTTATCCGATGGAGAAATGAGCTTTTGCCAACTTCGCACCAGTTTCTTTGCACGTCGTGCCAAATCATCATTTGTCGTCTTCTTACGGAGATCATTAACCAATTTGCCAATTCTTGTTTGCTAGAAAAATAAATTTTAACAAATTATTAATCAAAAGAAAATATTTTACAAATCTATCATTAAATTTTTTATTTATAGTTTATGATAGAACTTAATAAAAATTAATTTTTCAAATTTTTGAAGGCAAAAATAAAAATTACAAAAAATTGCATAAATTAAATTTGAATGTTTTCCAACTAAATTTTCTGATATAAAGTAATATGGATATGAATTTAAAAAAAGGTCCTAAACATCATTAATATAAGAAATAAAAATAAATTTTTGATATATGTATAATCATTTTTAAAAATCATCTTAATAAAAGATGATAAATTTGAAATAAGTTAAAAAAAAAAAAAGTTTTTGATTTTAAACATTTAAAGCCAAAAAAAATATAATTTTTACAAAACAATCTAGCATTTGATTTTAATCAATTTTTCAAGGCTTTAAAAAATACAAAACATATCTTCATAAATGTTTTATAACACTTCCATGAAAGCAAATACCTTACCTGAAGTGCCTCCCTTGTAATGGGGTAACTTTCCAAGGTGGCAATAACCTCCAGGACAGCGGATATGTCCGATACCTGCAAGGAGAAAGCATGAAAATCTATATACAACATGAAAATAAAATCTTACAAAAATACACAATTATTTTCCTAATAAACCTGAATATCCAATGAAACAAGTGGAAATGCAATCATTATATTATTTTTTCAAAACTTCATCTCAATTACTTGTTATGAGCCATTAGAGCAGGCAAAACTAATGTGGATATGTTATCTTCATATTTAACCTGTAGAATTTTCACATTTTGAATTAGCAATTCAGATTTCCTCATCCAGATCTAATAAGAGAAATATTTTGCAATCTTATTCTATACAATGTATATCATTTTTCTTCAATTAACATGAAATAAAAATGAGTAGTAATTTCTTAAATGCAAAGAGGTTTTTTTAAGGTGTTATACTTTAAACAAAATTAAAAAAAACAAAAAAAAAAAAAAAACAACCCTTAAGTTCATTTTAAGGTTATTTTAAAGTTCTTTAATTGTTTAAATTTTCAAAACACTATGAAAAATTCTCACTGGTAAATCTAAGTAAGATATATGCATTATTAAGTCTAATAAAAATATGTTTTCTTTAAGCAAATTTAGACCCAAAGGAAAAAAAGAATTGCTTTAAATCTATATTTTATAAAATCCAAATAAATTAATTAACGGAAAATATATGAATCAAATAGAAGTCAAATAAATTCACACAAAACAGATTAATGAAATGATGAATAATAACAGATAAATAAAGACAATTTAATTTCTTAGCTTGTAACAAGAAAAAAAAAGCTTTCCAATTTCTAAAATTAAAAATAAATCTGAAGAAAATTGTCAAATGAGTTTGGACTTCACAAGTAGAGAAATAAATCTCTATACTTTAATAAAGAGTGATAAACTTAAAAGTTTTTAATGGTTGAAAGTTTTACAAGATTATATCTTTAAAATATGATAATTTTCATAAGAAAAATATAGCTAAAAAATAAAGGAGTCAATTTTAGTGTAAGTTAATATTTCAGAAAAAATCTATTTTAGATATTCAAATAAGATGAATATACCATAAAAAATATGGTTTATAAAAGTATTAATATTGCAATATTGATTAAAATCAGTGTCTCCTACAAAATCCAGCAAACTTATGTTTTGATCATTAATCCGTTTAAAATAACTGCATGTGTCCTTGTAATAATATAGACATAAAGCTAATCCTTTGTTTTAAAAGAATTGACAACTTCTTCCATTTACTTATGATGGTAATCAGGTTACAAAATTTGACAATTCAAAGCCAACTTCAATTTATGAATGGGAATCAAGTTCAAAAGTTTGGTTTTGGAGATTATATATATATTATATATATATTATATATATATATATATATATATATACACACATACACGTATATATAAAATACTAACTAAATTCCATGAAAGTAAATCTAAGTTAGGTAAGAAGTATTATCTGAAATTACTCAAGTAATATGCCCAGGCAAAGTGCACAGCCAGCAAGAACAGACAGACCAGCATTGAGAAAACGCAGTGTAGTCTCATATTTCCAAATTAAGGATTATTCTTTTTTTTTAAAGCTGAGTGTAAAAGTTATTAAGGGGCATCTATTAAACTAATTAATAAAAATCAATTTTTAAAAAATGTGTGTAAAATAGAAATTAATGGTACTGGTAGAAAACCAATTTTATGTAAATTTTAAAGATATTTAGATAAAAAAAAAAAAAAAAAAAAAAAGTCATCCATTCTTTCAATTATGAAAGATTTTAACTACATAATACCAAATACAAAAATCAACCTCCTCATCAAGTGATCAAAATTCTATTAAAAATACCAAGGGAGCTTTTAGGTGAATATTTATTTAGAAAAGAAATTTTATGCAAATATATCTTAATGAATTAAGTTCAGTAAAAAACAAAACTAGGATTGAATTTTTTTCTTTTTTGCGGCATATCAACTTTCTGAATCATTTTATGCCGAAAACAAACTTCTTTTGTTAATGGTTAAAATCAAAATTAGATAAAATATATCTTTAAAACGTCTACAGAAACAATGTGTTCATGATGTTCCTTTATTTTTCATTTAATTTTAAGACTTTCAAAAGATTATTTACTAGAAATCTTGTATTAGAAATGATTTACCAGAGAAGCAAAGCTTTTTTACCATTAATATACAATTTATTTACAGAATCAACCGTATTTTTCTTATTATTAGAAAGAATGAAGGAGGAGTGAGGACTAGTCGATTTCACCATCTAGTGATTAAAAAAAAAAAAAAAAACACAATTTTTTTTTTGTTTTTATCGAAGGATCTAGAGAGAGACTCTCACTCCTTGGCACTACTAGAGAAAAAGCTTTAAAACTTCGACTGTTTATTCGAACAACAATGTTTTAAAAAGAACGAATCACCAGATGAAAATTAACCCAAAAGAGGAAAAAAAAAATCAGACACATTAAAATCGTTTTTATGTGAAAAAGACAAGACTAATGTTTAAGGCAAAATTTTATATCTTTTCTTAATTACTAACAGAAATAAGATTTACATTCAATAACTTCGTGCGAAAAGTCTTTTTGCACTGAAACTGAGCCAGTCCCTCCCTAACTAGCACGTGCGTAAAGAGTTGAAACATTAAAATCACTGGATAAAAATGAATGAAGGGAGGTTAAATAAAAAAGAACGCATTAAAAAAAATTAAATTTTCTAAAAAATATTAAATCATATAAATTATTAAAAAACAATAATAAAAAAAAAAATAGAGCGCTTATAACAAATAAAAATGTCCCTGTCGTCACACAATTGTGAAGAGAATTTACCCCCAAAAAAATGAAAACCAAAAATTAAAATGAGCAAGGTTTATGTAAAATTTAATTTTTTAAAAGGAGAATAAGATAACATTTGAAATCAAAAGGTCATTTATTCATTTTCCATAAAGAGAAACCGAATTCCACAAAGCAAAATTTAGACAATAGATATTAATTTCATGCTAAGAATTAATAATTGATTAAAACTATTTAAAGAGAAATAATTATGAAAACTGGTTTATTTGAAGGATTTGAAAAGTTTGACAAGATAATCTGCTGCTGTTTGTTGGGCTGCTTTTTGGATTAAGTGATTTTTCAGGAAAAAAAAAACTTGTTTGTCAGCAAGTTTTAAATGTTGAAATCCGATTGATTTGAGTCGAAACAATCAAAACGACGGAGGGGGAAAGAAAGAGTAATAATTTTGAAATTATTAACAAAATACCAAAAACCATCTTTGTTGGTTGCAGATTTTTTTTTAAGTAGCAGGAACAAAAAAATGCAACTTATTGCTCTAGATTTTAAAGTCTAACAGCTGGAAAATATAACAAGAAAACTTTTTTTTAAAACAAATGAGATAAAACAAAAAGAAACAAACATTGAACTCATTTTCTATCACCCCCACCCTCAAAAAAGTCCCAGGAGAGAAAAAAAATAATGCAAATATTACATTTTATTTCTAAAAAGTTGAAGACAAAATTATCATATTTATCGAATAACGAGAATAGTAGCAGTCAGTATTGCAACAACAACAAAAAAATTGTAGTGTGTGGACAAGCATAAAAATCTAGACGGGTTTAGTTTGAAATGTTATATAATCACTGAACAACCAGTCACTGGTTTCATGTATGAAATAATACTATTGTACCGTCGAGTAAGCAATTTATTAGCTCAATCCAAAAACGGAAAGAGTTTAAATAAATACGGTTTTAAACGAAACTAACTTCCATATGTAAAGAGAAAAAGCTAAAGCTTACAAAAGAACCCCACGTAGTAGCAGTAGTTCGTCCGTCATTTATTATAAAAGTGCCACAAAACAACTGTTTTAACCGAAGGAGGGCCAATCCATCAGCTGATCAAGGGCTTTTTGTTTTGTTAATTAAAAACAAATTCTATGGAGTTATTTAGATGTTAAATAATAGCAAGAAGATTAAACTAAACTATCTTAAAATTGCTTGTGCTTCTTGGGTGAAAGAAAGGCTTAGATCATCCACTTTTATTTTTTTCCACTCCCCATTATTTGTCTTTTTCAGTACAGACACACAAGATCATGAAGTGTCGATTTAAAACACTGTGTATGTGTGTCTCCTTCCTTTCTTTGAACGTTTAAAAATTATTCCATTTTGAAACACCTTTTTATTTAAAAACGAGTTGGTTTTATTTAGTGGCCTTCAAAAATCTTATCTTAGTTTTTAATTAAAGCAGGATTCAAGGCAGTTGAAGATGAACAGGGATACGAAAACGACTGTGTTTAGAAAATGGAAAAAAATTTCTCTCCACTTTTCTTTGTAAGAAAATTTTTTTGTTAAATATTACTAATTTATTTATGGTTTATAAAGAAAAGAAAAATACTAAGTACTATTATTGAAATGAAAACATTTTTTTCGTGGGTTTTAATACGTTTTTTTTTTTAAATTTAATTTGTTATGTAGTTTTTAAAAAAGGTGAAGGAAGGAGGTTTACATTCTTCAATAATGCAAATGTGTACACAAAAACAACCAAAGTTGTAAATAAGTTTAATTTGTAAATTCAAAACCTAATAAGCGAATCTAAGAGGGAGAGAGAGACATTGGGAGGGTCTTAAAGAAGAAAAGACTAGCTTTAAGTATTTTTAATTTAATAGAAACAAAACAATCTAGAAGAGAATAGAGAAAAATTGTTGTTGGGAATCGATTTCAACTTAAAAGACTTCGTGTAGATTGATCCCCGAATTTATGGCCATCCCATTCAGGTTGTTGTGTGTGTCGTCTTTTATTCTTTTTTTTTTTTTAACTGCTGCTGCTGAGTTTTTTATAGTTTTTTTATTCCTGTCGAAGCCGAGCAGAGTAGAGAGCTGCTGCTTGCTTGCCTTTAAAACTTAATACAGAAAAAAAAATGGAGGAATAGCTTTTTTTTCTTCTTTTTGAAAGAAAATATACATTGCTTTAGAAAACAACCCACAAAAATCCATGTCAACGAAACAACTTAATTCAATTAAAAAAAAAGTTTAGTTTGTTAAAATATATATATTTTTTAAATCCCAAATGTATTCGTGTTAAAAAAAACCATAAAATAAATATTTAATTATTTAAATAATCGAATACATTTACATTCTTATTTATAACAGAAGAATAAAATAATTTAAAAGCTTCCTTAGAAACAAAAAAAAGCCAGGAAAAAGTAATTAGTCTTCGTAAGTTTTTAATTTTTAAAATAACCGACAATCAGACACACCTTAAGTTTGCTAGATACATATTTTTCTTGTAATATTATAAATAAATAATAAAAGGGGGTCAAATATTTAATAAAGGGGACAGAAAAACAGACCAAAATTTACGAAAAATGTTCTATTAAATCATAGATAACAACAGACGCCATAAGAACTTACCAGATAAACCAAAGCAAGCACATACACCTAGGTAAGAAAAAACTACCTTAAAAATGAAAACATTTTATTACGAACTCATTAAAATAGAGAGAATCAGATTTATGAAATAATGAAATTTCAAGCGGATTAAATAGTGCTTACATTTAATAACCGAAGTTGAATAATAAATAATAGCGAATATGTTTGATGATAAACGGACGCCATGAGAGGAAGCTTGCTTATAAAACTACCTTGACTCATATTTAAAATCTCTCAATTCTCGAGGTTTAATTACTTTAATAAAACATCTTTTAAAAAAATACTGATCTCGGAAATCAATTAAAAGGTTTGTTTTTTTCTGAAAACCCACATCAGAATCGAAGAACTCAGGTGTGTGTGAGTGTTTTTTCGAGACCTTCCCCCCATTTTTTTTTTTACTAAGATGTCCTCTTTCTCGATAGTTGCTCTCTCGGCTGGGATCATTTTTTTCCTTAGAAACTTAAATTAAATAAGTTATGTCTTCGGCTCGCTAAAAAAGATAATTCTTACATTGTTGTCGTCATCAAGAGCCCTCGTAAGCTTCTCTTTTATCTCTATAGGAGAGAACTGCATCGGGTCGATGGAATAGTCCTAGGTTACGGCACTTCTGCCAAGCGAGTGACCGAAGTACAGCCACCAGAATGGCGGTCGCCCATACATTGTGAGGTTTTCTAAACCGCACTGCCATCTGGGAAACCTAGCTCTTCTCTGACGTCAACGACCGAGCGTGACGTCACACTCGGCTATCTCCGTAAATTCAGCATCAAGCGCATGCGTACACACACTAAGTAACATAAACGCATTCAGAGTTGAGTGTCCCTTGTTCTCTTATCAGTCTTTCTATAAAGCAAGAGAGTCAGTGTTAAAGTAGGTACGACAGGACAGTTGAAAAATTTTTTTTTACATCTCATCGATCATTGAAGCCAAAATTATTTATTTAAAAAAATATTTACTTAAAAGAATGAGAACATTTAAAAGTTAATTTATTTATTAATACATAATGCAATCGGGGGTTAACAATTTTCCGACATGTCCCCTGTCCTGTCATACCTAGAAAGTGTATCAACTTGAAATAAATAATTTTATAGACCAATTTATTGCACTACTTACACCGATAACTTAAAACTTTTGTTCTGTCACTTTAGCTAATAAACCGTGTTTATTGTACAAGCAACAAAATAAATTTGAAAATTTATTTTAGGCCGATATATCGGCCCGGATAACCCTAGGTAAAAAAAAGACACCTCAATCTTTCGATCCTATTATGGTTAGAGCTCTGAGTGAAAAGATGGTAATTTTGCTAAGTCGAGGTCTAAAGGGTTAATAATACAATAAACGATAAAAAAATTTCTCCCGACTGTTCTCACTCTCTCATTTTGTGCCGAATGTCGTTCGTTATGTTGGTGCTTTAACATAATTCGCTATATATATATATATATATATAATATATTAAAGAACATAAGCTTCGTTGGGGGGAAATAGTAAAGCAGATTCTTCAATTAATAAAAAAAATCCATTGAGTATTTAAAATGTTTATTTTCTTAAGCAAGCAAGCTGAAAAAGGTTCACGCCCGCTCTCAGGAGTCGGCGGACTAACAATCACCATTTAACAAAAACTTATGAAATTAAATGAAAAAAGCAATTAAAATATATTAAAAAACAACTCACTGTAAAACAAAAAGCTTTAAAAAAATCACCGAATCAATTTTTATTTAAAAAAACTATCTGGCCTTGGACACGGGTAAAAAAATTTATAATTGATTTATAAATGCAACTTTTATTTTTAGTTGTAAACATTTTTTAGTGTTAAATTTACTAAAGTTAAGTTTTTAACATCCTGTATTATATATATATATTTTTTTTTTTCGTTATTTAACTCTTTTTCTTCCTACTTGACTTGGAGTTGGTTGTTAGACCAATTTTATCTTTAACTTTTCTAGATAAAAAAAATAAAATGCTTTTCACGCTAACAAGAAAACATGGCAGTTAAAAAAAAACCATGGAAAATTAAGCTAATATTTCATCGATCCGATAAAAAGTTAAAACGATTTTTTGAAACTGAAATGTACGAACGTAAACGATTAACGTGAACGAACACAAAATTTTTCTCGCAGTAACTTGGCACCACCACTAAAAATGATCTAAGAAATAAAATGGTTTATTTCAAGTGGAAGTGCACAGTGCACTAAGTGCACCTTCTTTCATTTATTTGCGTGAAAAAGTGTATTTGTGTAAAACTTATCAGAGAGATCTTCAATATTAATTGAATTTGGTGCTACCTAAAAATTTAAATTTAAACGAAATCAGAGAAAACGAATAAGGGATAACTAAAAACAACTTAATAAAACAGCTTAAATCGATGTTGAGATCCGTTGTTTTTAGATAAAATAAATAAATAAGTAAAAATAACATCAATTATGAAAAAAAAAAAAGAATCTTTGTTTTAGCAAAGATACGAAAATAATAAAGTAAGAATAACGCCAAATTTAGTATAACGTTTTATTTACTGTACCTCATATTAGAAGCGAGTGATATTTTTAATTACTTTACTTAGTTGAACAAGTTAAGAGTAAATAAAATAAACTTTAAAGTGTTTTACAAATAAATCTAATGTGTACAAAGGCAAATAAAAACAGACAGCAAGAAGTATCCTTATATATTATTTATCTAATTTCCATGGTTTTTGTTGTTCTGAATTTTGTGTATGTTTTAACTCGAATCTAAATCATGAAAAATGAATAAATTCATTAGAACGAATAAAAATAAGACGAAAAGACGTCAAAATAAAACAACACGAATACAAATATTCTCTTTCTCTTGGGTGTCGTCGTTTTCCTCCTCACCCAGCCAACCCCAGTTTTCCACTTAATTTTGATCAAAAAACAAAAAAAATTATTTTAAAGTTATCTGCTATAAATTCTAATTTTTGGTTATCTGAAAGCACAAATAACCAATGCATTTATTTATTCACTTTCGTCATAACGGTTTGCTTCTTGCTTCTTTGTAAAAACCCAACAAACACAGATCATTAAATTTTGGGCAAAAACTTAACGTTGCTTCATGATTTTGTAAAAAGTAGGATTTATTTTCTTAAAATTATTTTTGTTTTGACTCGGAGGAGGTCAAAAACCAAACTTAAACTTTTTATTCGGCCCATTAAAAATGTTTGAATAAAAAAGTTCTGTTTAAATGGTTAAAAAAAACTAGACGTTTAGGTAATTTTAAACAAAAAAATTTTGAAATGATTTTTTACAAAAACAAATGTATTTTACATGGTTTTTTTAGAGTCGATAGACCGAACGAACAACAACAACACACGTTAATGTGAAAATTTTCAACCACTCGAACTTACTCCACTAGGAATAAGTAGTGAGTAAAAATTTGCACATTATGCGTGTTTTTGTGTTACTATTCCTTCGTTTTCGGTCTGTTGCCTCTAAAAAAGAAAAAAAAAAAAACATTCAATTCAGGGGATTTAGAGTGAGTCTACTGACACCACTGAGTCAACCCGGCAACCCCTCATTCCATTGCCCCCTCCCCGGCCCCAGCTGTCAGAGTTCAGAGCAGAGAGATATCTTAAACTAAAAAAGAATTATAATAATAAATGAATATGCAAAATAAGTTTCAGTACTATTCCTTTGGATCCTCAAAGGCTTATATATCGGCCATGGTGTGGTGTGGTGGTGTTGTTGGTGTAGTGGTGGTGGTGTGTGTGGTGACCTAAGGTAAAAAAAAGACACACACACACACCAGTATTTTGGCCCTGATAGTCGGTGATCGGTAAAAAGACCAACGGAAAAAAGACCAACGGAAAAAAGGGCAGATTTTGCTATCTAGGAAAAAAGACCACCGGAAAAAAGACCAGATTACAAAAGACCCGGG
>JAUZSX010000006.1:354097-370637 GCA_034780655.1 Idiosepius hallami | reverse complement strand
TTGAAAAGTTGGGGTTCAAAGGTTTAATATGTTCCTTTAATATAAGGACTCTGAGTGACTACTTGGTAATTTTGATAAGTCTGGGTTCAAAGAATTAATGAACGTAGAGAGTGGAGCTTAGAGCTATGATGTTGTTCCTTGAAATTCTATGACAGAAGACGTCATGTTTTTTTAATATAAAACACAAAGGCTTTTTAACTTGTATTTTTTCTTATTGTAATACAACAAATAAAACCTGTTTTATTAACAAATTTTTTAAATAAAATCATTAACAAAATATTTTATGAAAGTATTTTTTCAAAATTATATTTCAAGAATTTCAATTTTTAAGTAAACACAAATTTAAAAAAAATATTTGTTTAGTTTAAAAACATAACAATAAATAAAGTAAACATTTTTTTCTATCATGGATTAAAATTTCATTATTTAATTTTTTTTTCAATTTTTGAAATTATTTTCAGAAAATTCAAATTATTTAATCAATCAATTTTTCAAAATTCTATTTTTCACCTGAAAATTTAATTTAGAAAAATTGTGTACAAAAATTAAGAAATTCAATTGAAATTTCTTTACAAAAATATAAGAATTATTACTTACTTTTCTGGCTTTTTTCCAATCATCCATATTTCCAAGATTAGTTTGTTTTTTTAATTTTCAAAAATGAAAAAAATTAATATCCGAAATATAATATTTCATTTAATAAATTGAATAGAAAAAAAAAAATCAAGCGACTTCCCCACAAAATTGTAAATTGGAGTTAAACGCATTTTTTTAGTGAGTGAAATTAATGTCGTCTGCTTCTTTGAATTAAAAAAGAATTGAATTCTGGGAGATAAAAATGTCCGTCTTGAAAATAAATGTTTATTTTACGATTATAAAAACAATGTTTATTTTTTGAATTAATTAAAAGTTTTTAATTTAAAAAAATTATATTGAATTATTATGATCCAGATTGTATTTTTAAAAAAATTACAATTACATTTGAGAAAATATTTTAAAAAAGAATTTTAAAAAAATCTGTACTGTTTATTGTTATTTAATTTAAGCAAAAACTAAAAATACTTAAAATATTTATTTTACAGTATATTTTATAAAAATAAATACGTTATGATTTAAAAACAAACCCTTAAATACACTTTTTTAAAAGATCAAACTTTCCCCCGCCCTTCATAAAAATTAAAGTTCATAGAATAAAAAATCGATCGGTAATTGTTTTATTCAATTTACTATAATTCTTGTACGACATTGAGTGAACCATTTTATTTTTCAAGGAATTTTGATTTCTGGGAGGAAAACTTATTATTTTATTTAAAAAAGTTTTAAAATTACGGCATTTTTTTTCTAAAAAAATTCTTTTTAAATTTTGTTTTTTTTTATTAAAAAAGATTTTTTAAACGAATAATTTTTTTCGTTTCTTCCTCTTTCTTATGCATCAAAATATTTACATTTTTTATTAATTTTGATTTTTTACAATAAATCATTGGGGGTCGGAAAATGGCGATTTTATTGCCCACCCTCACCGCACACGCACACAATCAGATCATTGAAGTTAAGCAACGTCGAGCTAGTCACTAGTTGGATGGGTGACTATTTAAGAGTACCAGGTACTACCAGGGCAAATAATACACCTGCACGCGGTGCCACTGCTACTCCTTTCAAGGAAACCACACACCACATCACTTTGCGATATGATATTATATTTACCAACTAAAGTTTGGCACAAGGACATTTTTATGTGGTCTTACCCGGGCTTTCTACATTTAGTGTTACCCTTCCCTTCACCTAGATGAGATGTTCACCCGAGTTAACGAGCCCCATCTGCCCGAGGCAGCTAAAGGTAGATGCAGTGGTTTTGACTGGGATTTGAACTCGCGTACGACGAATCCAGAGCCCGAGCTTTTACCAATGCTCCAACTTTGCTGCTCCTCCCAAAAATTATATATATATATGTGTGTGTGTGTATATATATATATATATATATATATACTTCTAAGAATTAAGTGAGAGAAAATGAAAGATGTAAGAGAGAAAAGATGGACGGTGTCACACAAAAATACGTTCCTTTCGTAAAGATGTTCCGATACACTCACACTTCCATTTACTTATTAAAATCAGATGACTGTGTTTGTATGAGACCCTATATCCTGTAGCTATTTTGAAATGAAAACTATGATAGGTATATAAAATAATGATTTATACCACTGATATTTGAATATTGTAAAAGCCTTTCTATATAATAGGCTCATACCACGGAGAAAAGCATTAGAAATGATTTTAGTATTAAATAAAACATTAGAAATGAATTTAGAATTTTAAAAAAAGTATTAAAAATGAATTTTGAACAAAAAATCATTAGAAATGAATTTAGTATTAAAAAGGCATTAGAAATGAATTTAGTATTAAAAAGGCATTGGAAATGAATTTAGTATTAAAAAGGCATTGGAAATGAATTTAGTATTAAAAAGGCATTGGAAATGAATTTATTGAAAAAAACATTGGAAATGAATTTAGTATTAAAAAGCATTGGAAATAAATTTAAAAAATAATCATTTATTACAAACTACATACACGGCTAATAATAAAATAGACTGATTTTACAACTACTTAAACATTTTTTAAATTTTTAATTTCCATAAGAAAATCATATAAAAAATGAAAATGAACCGGGATATTTTTTTAAGCGATGGCAATATAGAAAACAAAAGAAAAAAGCTCTCTGAAGTTTTTTTTAAAAACATTTGTCAAAAACAATGTTGACATTTGACATATGAGTTTTATTTTTATTTTAACTTAGGCGCCATATATACTTAGTGAGCAAGCACCAACCAAGTTTGACACAAGGCTAATTTTAAGGCGTCATTTCAATAAATTAATGAGGAAAAAAAAAGATATTTAAAAAAAAAAGCATCATTGCATTTAGTACACACACAACACAAGTAAATACACACAAAAATTAGTTTTTCTGATGAAGGACCCAAAAGGTCGGTCCGTTATTTAAAACTCAAAATAAAATAAATATTCTAAAAATACATATTGAAACTCTTTTTTTTACTTTTTTGTCTCGAATTATGGCTATTTTGGGAAATGTGTATTTTTTCATTACACTCTAAAAATAATAATTTGATGGTGTTTTATTTTTTATTGGTGTTGTTAGAAATATCTCAAAATTACTTAAACCTTTCGACCCTAAGGGGCCGATATATCGACCCTAGTGATGATCGAAGGCAAAAATAGACACACACTGACCAGACCACTGATATTACATCCATGAATAGTCTCATTGAACGCATTTGAGTGACTAGTTAGTAATTTTGCTAAATCAGAGTTCTAAGGATTAAATTGTAAATCTGTTGTGAACGTCGTAAATAATTACATCCTGTTATTTTTATTTTCTTGCATGAGGGATTTAAAAAAAAGATTATCATGGTTAAACAGCAAACAGCAGTGCACAAAAATAACGATATACATACAATATTTGTAAATTAAACAGCACAAATAACGATATACAATATTTGTGTATATTAAATTGTGATAGAAAATATAGGAAAATAAATTCCGACAATATATGATAGAAAAATGTTAGAAAAAACAAAAAAACATGAAGGTGTATTATTAGTGCCAACGCGTTTCGGATATTGTCCTTCATCAGGGCACTTTTACTTATGTTAAAATTTTTTGCTATTCCTACCCTGTCCATCAAGTTTTCAGGGACAAGGTAACGTTGATGTTATAATAGCAAATAAGTTGTTTTGATTTAAAAAAAAAAAAAATTCAAAAGATATAAAAAATTGTGTGTGCATGCCACTGCATGCATCATATACACCTACAATTTAGTGTATTTTATTACTTTAATATATTTATTCAAACAAGTTTCTTTTAAAATGATATTGAAAAAAATTAAAATTCTTTTTAATGAAATGTATCTGAATAATGATATTCTTCTTAAGTATACTAAACTTAAATATAAAATTGAAAAGAAAAATTAAGATTCTTTTTAAAGAAATGTGTCTCAATAATGACATTCTTCTGCTTAAGTATGCTAAATTTAATATATAGGATATTAATTTTTTAATATTTTCTTTTAGGAAAAAAAACAAACTTTGTTTCTACTTTCAGATCCCAAAATTAACATCGTTTCTGCAAAAAAAACAAACAAAAACGGAATAAATTTTTTTTTTCTATAAATATCTTAAATATACTTTTAAGTCGTAATTTTTGGGAATTATTTGACTTTTTTTTTTCTTTAAAGAGACAAATTAATGTGTTGTGTTTAATGTCCCAAACATAATTGAAATTAAATGGCAATAATATTGATGATAATAATAAATAATAATAATAATAAATAATAATAATAATAAATAATAATAATAATAAATAATAAATACGCGAAAAGATTGAAACAATATTGAATATTGTCTCCAATGTCTGTTTATTTCGTTGTTGTTTATTTTTTAATACTCTTTTCTTTTGTATAAACAGTTACCGGCTTTTAATATTATTTATCTTATACCTGCGATTTTAAGAAAAATATAAAAACGAACAATCAAAAGCCATGATAATATAATAACCATGTTTGTTGTTTTTTTTGCAATGCTATATTTTATTATTTGTAACAATGATTCTATTGCTTTATGCTATTATTATTTTGGCTGCTTCTTACCTTCCGTAAATACTGTCAGTTATTTTGCTGCGTTTCATCGGCCGCCGCATTTTGCCGCTTTCGCCATTCCGTCTCTTCATATTCCAATAGGAAACGGCTTTAATTTTTAGTCAATTATAACCAATTTTTATTTCTTCTTCTTCCTCAAAACAAGAAAAATTCAAAGACAACTCTTCAGTCTGCCGTTTATTTTTTGTTTGTTTTCGTTTTCTTCTTGTCGTTGTTGCAAAAACAAAAACAGTCGATTTAAAAAAAAAAAAATTCTTAAGTCTTTTTTCCGAGCAAATGATTCCTTGAACTATTTATCCTTAATAATTCAGCCTCTTTTTTTTAATTATTAATTTCCCGGTTAGTCTACAGACTTCTTTCACTCAGTGTGGAGCAATAATTTAGACGATTAAAAGCTAAAGCCTTCCTTCTTCCCTAGCACGATATTTTGACGTAAAGAGCCATTCTTTTAGACTACCTTTCTCGGGTATTTCCGTTTTGGGCCACTACTGTGATCGGCAATCTTCGGCCAAATCCGGATTTCTTCAACATTTGGATAATTCAAATAATAATTTGCCCCTAATTTTTTTTAGATAAAGAAAGAATAAAATGTTTAAATAAATTTAGAAATTGACGAAATATTCATAATATTAATATTTCTAAATTTTGATAAGCTGAATGCTTTGAAATTAGTTTGCAATTGTTAAAAACAGATTTTCAAAATGTACGAAGTACCATAACTGCCATAATACAAGAGTTGAATAATTGTTGAGTTACTTAGTTCTTTCTTTCAGACAAATTGTTTCTAATATAAAATTTTGATGGTTATTATTATTTGATACAAGAAAATTTTAGACAATTAATTTCTATCGAAAATATTAAGGAATTGGAGAAAAAAACCGAAAAATTGAAAATTCTAAATTGTTGCAATTTATTGCCAGGATTGAGGAAAAGATTTCCTAATTAATTTTTTTAAAAAATTATACAGATTTTTAATTGAATTATTTATTTTTGAAAATTTAAATTTTATAAATAATTTCAGAATAATTCTTTAATGTGATTTCTTGATTCTTATTTAATATAGGAAGCAAATGTCGAACCTTCCCGAATTTTCATTTGCAAAGTATTGTGGGTAAAATCTAAGCAAATTTGCTTAATCACACAAAAATCATGGCGCTTCACGTTCCTAAAGCACCCGGCTTCGCTTCTATGTTAAAAGATGGGGCTAAGGTAAAATATTTGTATATATATATATTTTGTTATGTGAATTATGTTCTTTTAGATTTAAAATCTTAAAAAATACCTTAGATTGCAATCTCGAAAGATTGTGTTTTCTAAAAATAAGACATTTCTTTCTCAATCCAAAGCAAGGGGACACACGTGAATCGTTTAAATGTCTCGAACTTTCTTTTACTAAAAACCAATTTTTTTTTTATCACAAATGTTAAATCAATTATTTTAACACAACGTCTTCCAAATATTTTATCACTTTTTTTTATAAACAAAATATTTCAGATTGTTTTATTAGGATTATCTTTTTTTATTCGTTATTTTTTTTCTTTTTCTTTTTACACTTCGGCTTTGAGATAAAAATTAAAAAATAAACCTAAAAAAAGATGACTAAACTTTATTAGCTTTGTTAAGTAAAAATAATTTCTTTGAAATGATGGTAATATTATTCAATCTTCTAAAAATTATTCCGAATCTCTTTAGGCGCTTTTGCAGAACAAGCAAATGGAGAAAAAATTTTTTTGCTCGGGTACTTTGCACCGGTTGTAAGACAGCAATTTGATTAGTTAGGTTTAGGGTTCGGCCAAATTTCTCCATTTGCATGTTCTGCAAAATCGCCTCTCTTTAACCCTTAAAACCCTGACTTTACAAAATAACCAACAAGTCACTCAAATCTGTTTTATTAAACGATTATATTAACCCTTTCGATCCTAATGAGCCGATATATCGGCCCTGGTGACTTAATGCAAAAACACACAGATATTTTCTCCCTTATGTAGTCATCTAATAAAACATCTGAGTGACTAGTTGGTAATTTTGCAAAGTCAGGGTTCTAAGTGTTAAAGCAGAAATATCGGCTTTCCTTTTCTTACCTTGAGTCACTGGGGCCGATATATCGACCCTTTAGGGTTGAAAGGGTTAATTATAATTAAATAAATGCCAAAGATATTAATTAACCCTTTCGATTCTAAAGGGGTCGATATTTCGGCCTTAGTAATTAAAGTCAAAAATAGACACACTGACATTTCGATCCAAATGTTTTTTTGAGAGCGGCTCTGAGTGACTACTTCGTAATATTGCTAAGTCAGAGTTCAAAAGTGGAGGTTGAAATATCGTTTTGTGTGTGTCTTCTTTTGTCATAAGTCGCCAGGGCCGATATATCGGTTCTTTGGGGTTTAAAGGGTTGAATAGTGTTAACTTGTCACTTTCTTCCTTTTTGCATCCACGTGCCTTTAAAAATCTAAAATTATTTTACCCAAAAAATATTTCCCCATTATTACTCTGTTACTAAATGGTGATCAATTCTCAAGTAAAATTATTAATTAACCCTTTCGACCCTAAGAGGCCGATATATTGGCCCTGACATAAGGCTAAAAAAGACACACCAATATTTAGGCTTTAATATGTTCCTCTAAGATAACAACTCTGAGTGACTACTTGGTAATTTTGATAAGTTGGGGTTCAAAGGTTTAATGTGACTGTTCCTCTAATATAACGACTCTGAGTGACTACTTGGTAATTTTGATAAGTGGGGGTTCAAAGGTTTAATGTGACTGTTCCTCTAATATAACGACTCTGAGTTACTACTTGGTAATTTTGATAAGGGGGAGTTCAAAGGATTTAAGTTGAAATCATACTATGAAAAAAAAAGTTTAAAAATCAAATTATTCGGTTTGGTGATGGTGGTGGAGGAGAAACATGAAATTCTTCAATTCTATATTTTGTAAATTACTTAATGGAGTAATGAAACTTTTTAAATGAATGAATAAAAAAATCTGTTTTCTATTGTTGGGTTTGTTTGTCAAAAAAAGGAAATGAAACCTATCTGTCAATAATTAGGTTATCTTCTAGTTTAGCGTTGTATGCATAAACTATAAGAGACAAATTTAATTTTAGTTGTTCTTTGTCTACTAAATATTTCTATTTACTAGCTAAGCTAAGTAATAATACTATTTCACTGTTATGAATAAACCAATAATTTTAGGCGAAGTTATGTTTAATTTTCGAATTACAAAATTTATAGGATGAAATTCAGCATCCCACAATGCTGTTTGTTTTTTTTTAACTTCAAACTACTGTCAAAGTTTTGGGAAATGATACATGTTCAATTAAATTTTAGTTTTAGAGATACTTTAAAAAGCCTTGTTAAAGAAAAGAAAAAAGTAACTATTAACCTTTTATTGTTTAAATAATTATCTTTGCTCATTTATAGACATTTTTAATTCAATAATTAAAGATTTGTCCGTGGAAGGAAAAAATAAGCAATTTCTTTTATCTTTAGTCGCCAATTGGAAAAATCACTCCCATATGCGAGTGTTACTTTTTTTAATTGGGGTTTTTAAATCAACATTATCAGTAGGTATTACAATTTTGTTTATTAATGGTTGAAATGGCATTCTTTTTTTTTTAATTGCACAAAATCAATACTGTCCTAAATTAATTTTTACTTTTCAAAAACATGACAGTAATAGTATGAGTCATTGATTTGTGTGTGTGTATATATATATGTTTGTGTGTGTTTATATATATGTGTGTGTGTGTGTGTGTATATATATATGTGTGTGTGTATATATATATATATATATGTTTGTGTGTGTTTATATATGTGTGTATGTATGTGTATATATATATATATATATATTTCATTTATAAGTTGTAAAAAAATATTTTCTCAGTAAAGTCCAGAACATTTTTTATTAAAACATATAAAGCACTGGAAAATGTCATTAAACATAAAAAAATTTCCTCCTCTTTGGTAATTTAAAAAAAAAATTGTTACACTTTTATTTCCCTTTTTTATTTTATATTTTTTCCATTGTAGGTTTTATTTGTTTTGTCATTTCACTTAAGTTAAATATGTTCTTTTTTGCAGCATTATATGGGCTTAGAAGAAGCCATCTATAGGAATATTGATGCTTGTAAGGAGATTGCAAAAACCACTCGTTCTGCTTATGGACCACATGGTATGATTGTTTTGTTTTTTTACTAAATGTTTTAGAAAAGTTACAATATGAATTTGGGGAATTTTTAAAAGGTCATACCATGGCTTACTAATATATATTTATAGGCCATGGTCATACAAGTTTTGGGTAAATTACATTTATGCTCATTCTTTTGTTTATTAAATATGTAAAGTTTTGCCAATTTGGAAATTAAAAGAAGAATTTCAGAATTAAATTTACTAAAAAAAAAATGTGCTCAAATTTATTCATTTGAATAAATAATTATAATTTTGTTTTGGGAAGTCAATTTGGTCTAGTGGGTAAACGGTCAGAATTTGAAATCGTTCCATTTGCATTCATGTTTGGAGTAATAACCTTTGGGAAAGGTATAAATCCTGACATTCCTACCAGCTATAGATTAAATAGCAAACAAGGTCATTGAAAAAAAAAAAAACTAAACAATTCTTCTTGGCAAAGGTTGATATGCTGTAAAACACAAAAAAACGTTTGTCTAAAATTAAAGATTTTACAATTTTTTTCTAGTTTTATTTAACCCTTAAAACCCTAAAGATCTAATATATCAGCCCTGGTGATTTAAGGCAAATGAAGATACATTAACACCAATATTTCGACCTTAATCTTTGGACCCTAACTCAACAAAATTTAAAACTAATTACTCAGAGCTATTCTATTAAAGGACCCTATTTGGGTGGAAATTTCGGTGTGTCGATTTTGTCTTAGGTTTCTTAGGCTGATATATCGGCCCATTTGGGTCGAACAGGTTAAAAGTTCACTTCAAAAATTATTTTTGCGCACTTTATTAAATGAATTTTTGTAAATAAGTTTGTTTTTCTAAAAGGTTTATATTTAATTTTTTTTTTTTTTAATATTGATGTTATACTTAAAAAAATAATTACTTTCAGGCCAGAATAAAATAATCATCAACCATATTGAGAAGTTGTTTGTAACAAATGATGCAGCTACAATTTTGAATGAACTTTGTGTAAGTAAATATTAGATTCATAAAAATCTATTTGCTTTTACTTTCAAATAAATTTAAGATTTAATCATAATTAATTTCATTATTTCATTTCTTTCTCTCTCTTAAAATATGAAAAATATATTTTTGGAACTCTTTTTAATATATTCTTATTGAGGGATAAAAGAATAAAATTGAAAAAAAATTTTTTTTTTTTTCTAAATCTTTTATTTTTAAGGAAATTTTAAAATCTTGATTTAAAAGAAACAAGTTCAAATTTTTTTTGCATTTTTAGAAATTGCATTATAATTTTTATTTTTTATTCAATTTTATTTATTTTTATCAATTTTATTTTTCTGATGAAAACCACTTTTTTCTTAGTGCCTCATCTCTCTCTCTCTCTCTCTCTCTCTCTCTCTGATGTTTCCATCTATCTCTCGAAATTTTTGCTTTTTATTTTTTCATGTATTTATTTCAACAGAATTTTTTAATGTTAAAATAATTTGAGCAGTTTCATAAACTTTTTCCCATTTTCATGTATACAGTCTTTTCACATTCTATCTGCCAAATATTTTTACTTTTTTAATGTAATGTTCTTGTATTGACCAATTGGAAAGCTTGTTGCTGTCATCACAAGATTTTAAATAAGGCGCAATTAATTAAAATTTGGGGGAAGCTGGAACACACATGGATTTTTTATTCAGCAATATTATTTGAATAATCACCATCTTGGATTAATACCAAAACTAATATTTTTGGACTTATTTAATCTTTATTACCAGGATTAATAATATCTTTGGACTTATTCAATTTTTACCAGGATTAATATTTTTGGATTTACTTCATTCATATCTGGAATAATAACAATGAATCTAACAAGTAGTCAATAACTACAACTCCTCCCCATTCATTATTATTATTATTATTATTATTATTATTATTAAAAGAAAGACGTCATCTTACATCCGTTAATGCACTGTGTATGATTGCTTGCTCCTTCATTGAAAGTTGTCTGTTCGGGTCCACATTCAAAGCAAGTACTTTCTCCCGAATGAGGCTGGAAGAAGCCGATGGGACATTTCTTACAAGGTCCAAATCCTGTTGTAGAATACGTGCCAGGTTCACACTCTCCTAAAATAACGAACAGAATGTCATTAAATATTGTAACAAAAATTACTAAAAAAAAATAAGAAAACGTTTTTGTTAAAACGTTTTATGAACATGTAACATTATCACTCAATCTCACGTTGTATTTATGGGCGATGGTTTAGAAAATTTAAAACGTACGCGGATATAAGGTTGATTGTTTGATTTGCTTTACGGCATATCAACCTCTCGGTCATTTAATGCCGGGAACGATCATCTTAATCAACAATTTTTTTTTACATTGTTTGAATTACACAATTTGAACTATTTCACACATAGGGAACATGAGGATTAATATCTTTCCCCATAGTAACTTGAACGGCCACAACCCAACATATACTATCTGCCGTCGCATTACAGTTTTTTTTTTCTCTCATTTCACTGTCAAAGTGTTGTGGGGGAAACACACCTTCAGAATGAACTCTTCCAATCACTATAAATGTGAACTATCTCGTCACCCAGAGAAAGAGAGAGATAGGGTTTCAGCATAGCAGCCAGGAACCGCTATGCTGCCAGGCCGTATGCCACTAGGAATCGATTTAAAGAGGAGAAGCAGAAAAAAACTCACCAGTGCATTGTATTTGAGCCATTTTGTTCATGGTCGATGTTCCTGATGGACAGGGAAGGCAAGATTCGTTCGGTGACCAATACGTATTTACTGGACACGGTTCACATATAAAACTTATAGCATTATTCACTGCTTTGCTTAGATAACCAGGACCACAAAGAGCTAAAGTGTAACAAAAAAAAAAAAAAAAAAGAATCAAATTAAATAAATATCGTTTTTAAAATTGAATATTTGAAACCAGAAAAATGATTATATTACTTGTGTGAATGTTCATTAAAAACAGCAGGTACAAAATATAATTTATTAAATTCTGTCTTAAAATATTGCATATTTTTGTTCACATAACTAATTTTAAACTAAATTTTATTGATTAATTAACAAGACGAAGTAATTCATTTTGTTTGTTTTGTGTTTAACGGCATATCAACCTTTTAAGCTCATTTCAATGCCGTGAACAAACTTTTAGATAAACGTTATTTTTTATACACACACAGTTTTTTTTAATAACACAAGTTGCACTATATAATCCATAGCTGGAGAGAAGATGGAGTGTCATACCTTTCAAAAGGGTATTAGTTGACTTGTCAACGTAGACGGGACAACTCGGATTCGAACCCGAGTACCACGGTTCCGAAGTCCGATTGCCTGTCCACTGGGCCACATCGATGTTATTCAATCTAGCATGTATACCCGTTAAAAATAACAATTTAAAAATATATAAGTTTTACCTTTAATATTGCATTTTTGTTCATATAATTCATTTCAAACTATATTTTATACGTTAATTAAGAAAAATCCCCACTATTTCAAATAATTATTCTACGCTAGTTTGTATCTCCCTTTTAAACCTGTGTATCTCTCTGTTAAACCGTTATATCTAGTGATGCGTTTGGCAGAAAATTTATTTTTTGCTGTCTCCGTAGCATACTTTTTTTACGAGAAAGAGTCGCCAGCCCTTTGTTCAAACCTCAAACTGAAAGACCATTTTTACGGTCCACCTACATGACTACTCTCTTCAGTTAACGAGCCCC
Source organism: Idiosepius hallami (assembly GCA_034780655.1). Taxonomy (NCBI): domain Eukaryota; kingdom Metazoa; phylum Mollusca; class Cephalopoda; family Idiosepiidae; genus Idiosepius; species Idiosepius hallami. The sequence continues at coordinate 358,093 of JAUZSX010000006.1, read as the reverse complement.
ATCAGTCCGAGGCAGCTAAAAGTAGATAGAATGGTTTTGAATTTGTGCCATACAATTCTATAGTCCAAGATTTTACCAATGCTCCACCTCGCTGCATAGTTTGTATGCTTGGGTTTTAATTATTAAGTGTGGTCTGAACTCAAGAAATTGAAAACGCTGGAGTCTTACCTTGCGGGTGCATCGGATGGAGTCGGGTGAAGAAAAAAGAGGGATCAAATATGGCACCCGGCCTTATATTACATACGTTCTCGCGAAGTACCATAACATCTCGTTACACGCATGCAAATGAGGGACTGTATGTAACTAGCCCAGTTTTGGGGAACGGGGAGACGAGTTTTCCGCATCTTGGATGAGTTTGTGCAAGTCGTAGTGCTTTACTTCGTTGGTGAGTTTTGATAAGGCACCCACTTCGCAAACACACTAACTAATCTTTGTCAACCCGTTTTCTATTAAGAATAAAATTGTTTTGAAATAAAAACACAATGGGCTGTTTTCATCAAGTGTATTGTACCTACTGTTATTATCTTTCTACGTAAATATTTCATAGGCAGCAGTTAGGATAATATAATGATAAAAGTCTTCCTCGATAATTTTTTGGTCTATTTTTAATTTATTATTACCCCGCTGGTGAGCAGGGATGGAAAAATAAGTCTAGAGACTCATTGATTTATTCCCAGCCACGGAAATCTTTAGTAAAAGGCGAAAGATTTATCCGCTATCAATGACCAGAAACCAGAGTTTTATTGATCGGAACACAAAAACTACACTGAATGATATACATATCCATGTGAGTAACATTTACATGGCTTATAAGTTTTAGAATACAATAAAATATAAATTTAATATTAAAATGATTACAATTCTAGTAAACTATTCTAGTTTTAACCACCAACATTTACATTTTAATAAATAGAAATTCCTAAAATTTTCTTTAATATTGTAAACTAATTATGTTTTTGGAAAAGCAATTAAAAAAGTCAACGACCTTGACCTTTTACTTAAGGGAGGTAATTTTTTGCCTGCACAGAAGGATTGTTTTTTGCCCAAATGGATCACAGAACTTCATTGAGTCATATACATATCACTGAGAGTAACGTTTACATGGTTTATAATTTTAGAATAGTTTAGAATACAAAAAATATTAATTCAAAATGTAAATAAATTTGTTCCTCATTCTACGCACCCTAACCCAATCATCAACTTTAGTCACGTAACGTTCAAAGTAATAAGCCTATATAAGAAGACATTAAGGACTGTCTTCCTCTCACACCACGATTGTGCTACTATCCTCCACGTCGGCCAATATATAGAAGAGCAAGACACCACGCGTCAACATCCAGCCTGCTTCCGACACCGCTGTCATCAGCAACGGCCACAACCCCAAAGACCACTACGACTACTACTTCGTTCGAAACTGCAAATGACTTATAAACACAGACTCGTGTCGAAAACCTATACATTCCAACATATTCGTTCCTAACTTGCAAGTAAGATAAATATCTCGCAACGAACTTAACTTTTCTAAATTCAACTTATTACAGACTTTTATCTAACCACATTATTTTCATTCAAACACAGCAAGTTCTCTCTCTTTTCACTTTCAACAAATATCTAACATTTCACCCAGTTCGCAAAAACACCAACAAATCCTTGTCAACCCGTTTTCTATCTTGAATAAAATTGTTTTGAATAAATAAACACAATGCGTGTTATTCTCTTTTGCTCTTCTGATAATTTTTTTCCTACGTCGCTTTTTCATATGCAGCATGTACGATGATACAATAATAAAGGTCATCCTTAACTTTTAGGTCTATTTTTAATTGATTATTACCCCGCTTGTGAGCAGGGTCGAAAAAATAAGTCTAGAGACTCATTGATTTGTTCCCAGCCACGGAAATCTTTAGTAAAAGGCGAAAGATTTGTCCGCTTTAATTGACTGGAAACCAGAGTTTTTAAAGTCATAAAACTTCACTGAATCATATACATACGACTGTGAGTAACAGTTACATGGCCTATACATTATAAATATATACATTAAATATTAATTCAATGAAAAATTAAATAAAATTTTGATGGGTTATTCTAATTTTTATTATTATCATTTATGCTTTAATAAATATTACTTTCTGACAATCATTAGAAATAATGTAATTTGATTATGTTTTTGTAAAATGAATTGAATTTAAAAAAAAGACCTTGACCTTTTATGATTAATCAAGGGAAGTTACTCCATACAACCTTGAATATTTTTTATGCATTTTTCTGTTTTTTTTTGTTTTTTTTCTAAAGAATTTTTAAAAATTTATATTTGCTCTCCATTTCTCTTTACTCTGTTCATTGGGTACGTGGCTTTTATTGAACACTATTGTGATTATCTGAATCTTTGCATTTTGTAACTTTAAGATTTTTTTTTAAGAAAACTACCGTAATTTTGTGAAAGACGCAAATTATTTTACTAAATTAATGCCTTTCATATTGACATCCGAATAATTAACATAGGCATTGGGGTAGCAATGGAGAGGTAGAAGGGGTGGTCGGCCCGAAGTGGCACAATCCAGGGGTCGTCCTTTTAAGGGGGTAAAAATAGATAATAGAAAAAAATAGCAAAAGAAAGCTAACAGAAAGTCTTCAATTTTTATAACCAAAATGAGTTTTTAAGGTCATAGTTTGTTTTATATTTTAAATGTTTACTGTATCATCAGTCCAATACAAATAACTAATTTAAGATAATGTAATTAGTCTTCGATTGAATTTCCATGGAAATGAATATTTAGGGGGCTTTTTGAAATTTTGAATGTGAGTGCTTAAGAAACATCAAGAAAGCCCAGAGCAAAGCATGCCCACTCGCCTACTTAGACCAAAACAAACCCAATTAGGTATATACTGATGCCAGCCTCTAAGCATCTCGGCCGGACTGTGACAAAGCAGGCAAGTAGTATAATTCGCAAGCCAGGCACTATCTGTAGTCGAGCAAGACACTCCGAAACAGAACACAATGCCCTCGCAATCACATGGGCATGTGAATAATTTCATATTTATATTTAGGTGCGTAATTTAATGTGCATACACATCATCAACCGTTAACATTGATTTTAAACAACAACCGCTTTTAATTATCGATATGCATTGAACACCGGGTCTTGATAACAAAACCGTGCAACATGACCGTGATATACCGACCACGCCATGCCAACCCAGCTGACTATCTCAGCTGCCACCCGATACACCTCCCATCGAGTGACAAAGAACAAAAAATAGCAGCTAATAATATAAACTATATCCTCTAAACATCAATGCCCAAGGCAATGACTATTGAAGAAGTTGCAACAGAAACCGAAAAGGACAAAACACTCACAACCGTCATTTAATGCTACGGTATTAACGATAACGATATAATAAGACAACATTCCAAATCTAACAAGCCAATCGTGCTAAACCCTCACTAGCACAGCATCATCCTCAAAGGCCACCGTATAATACTACCAAAGACACTACAAAGCAAAGCCACCCAAATCGCACATATAAGACGTAAAGGCATTGTCAAATGCCCTCCTGCGGGAAAAGGAATTGTTCAAAAACATTGAATCTGTTGTTGGTGAAATACAACTAAGAATGAACTTTACAAATCACTATAAATGTGTGTGAGAGAGAATTTCAGGATAGCAGCTGATATGCTGCCAGATTTATATCCCCACCCCAATCGGCCTAGTGCAAAATTTGTATTTTTACGAATAAATATCGTATTTTACACAAATAAATATAATACCTTCCAGGGAAAAAATATTTGCAAAGTACCGGATCCCAGGAAACGAACAATGGCCCACCATTCAACAGCAACGCTTGTGTGAGCTTTAACGGCAAAAAGATTAAAAAGTCTGTTTTTAAATTCATTATTACCCCGCCGATAAGGAGGGTTTTGAAAAATAAGTCTAGAGACTCATTGATTTGTTCCCAGCCACGGAAATCTTTAGTAAAAGGCGAAAGATTTGTCCGCTT
>JAUZSX010000006.1:299185-310578 GCA_034780655.1 Idiosepius hallami | reverse complement strand
AGAGAGATAGAGAGAGAGAGAGAGAGAGAGAGAGAGAGAGAGAGAGAGAGAGAGAGAGAGAGAGAGAGAGAGAGAGACTGACAGCAGAAGAAGAAGTAGTATAAACAGTCAGGATCAATACCAACTGCATTTGTACTAGTCAGTGCTGTGCTTAGCCACCTAGCGGCCACGACGCAGAATGGGCCTTGCGGCCCCTTTCTCCAAAAAAAGGTATTTTGCCCCCTTCCCAACATACTGGGGCATTCGATCAAAGACCATATATTCGTACATATACAATATATATATATATATATACTTATAAGTAGGGCCGTGACAACATTTAAGATATTCTTGTCACAGCCTTAATAACTAGGGATGTGAAAAGCATATTCTTTAATAAAAGAAATTTGTCACAACCCTAGTGATTAGTAAATATGTTATAATATATATTTTTATGAAAGACTGCTCTTGTCACATACTTGACTATTTTGTGATTTTACCATTTCTTTTCATTCTTTACTTAAAAAACTTATAAAAGAACAAAAAAAATGGCTGCGTTTTTTATTGCATTAAAAAAATGTGCATCTTGTATTTTTTTAATTATTTCCAGTTTCTGTAAAAAGTGGGAATGTGAAATTCGCATCCTTTGAAAATCTCGATGGAAAAAGAAAGAAAAAAACAAATATGATTATGAAAAAGTCATATTTGTCAAGGTTGATCGAATAACGACTGGAGACAACAAAAGACTTGAAAAATAGAATCCACTGGTTGCATATTAAAAATTAAGTGCAGGGAAGGAATTGGAATGATTGGAGGAGACGGGAAAGGGGGGAGTGAGAGAGAGAGAACAAGAGAGAGACAGAACGAGAGGAAACAAGAGGGAACGAGAGAGAACGGGAGAGAGAGAACAAGAGAGAGAGAGAGAACGAGCGAGAGAGAGAACAAGAGAGAGAGAGAGAACGAGCGAGAGAGAGAGAGAGAGAGAGAGTATTAGCATTATCTTGTCTTTTTTTATTTCAAAACTCCACAACAGTTGCAGGTCACAGAATGGAAATTCTAAAGCAATAGATCTTTTGAGCTTCAACCTATTAAGAGAGCGATGTTTTTTTTCCAGATTCGATCTATTCCACGATCGAAGAATTTCGTGAGTTATTGAAGCCCAATTGTAAATTCAGTCTCAGGGGACATTTTTTCATTAACAATGTAACTGAGGTGATGATAACGTTTTATTGACCCACAGTTTGTATCGGCGCGGTGGATACCAATTACAAACACATTCCAACTTTGAAAGTGATTGATCTATTGGTCGGATAGACTATCGATTTTTTCTAGCGATATTGTCAGATCAACATGAAATTGATCGATTAGGTTAGCCTGAAGGTACGTTTAGAGAACAGTCTTATCACAGGATAACAACGATGCTGCTTTGTTCCACAGTTATTGAATTGATATCGAATAGTAATACTAAACTACAGGGTGGGCCAAAAGTCGCTTCGGGTTTTTAATATGATGCTGTCAATTTGCTAAATATGGTTATAATTAGTTATTATTAATTTTAGAATTAATTAGAAGCCGTGTTGTATGTTATAACAGTATTTCCGGTCGAGACAAACATACAGTTAGAATTCATTAAAGGTTAAGGGGAGTGGCTACTTTGAAGGTGACTTTTGGGGTAGAGTGCTAAAGGCATAATGACTCATGAAAAGTTGGTTAATATGCGGAAAACCCGAAGCAACTTTTGGCCCACCCTATATATGGGAGGCCCACTTGGGGCAGTGGATAGGCAGTCGACCTTTGGAATCTGGATACGAGAGTTCGATTCCAATTCGTTCCGCTAACGTTCATATTTGAAATGAAACTCTTGGGAAAAGTATTTCCTCTAGCTATGGGTTAAAAATCGCAGCTTATGTTATACCAAAAACTGCGTATGGATAAAAAAGAACGTTCATTAAAAAAAAAAAGAAAGATTGATTTAGTTTTGTTAAACGGCATATCAACCATTTCAGGTCATTTGATGCCGTGAACAATCATTTTTTAATAAACATTCTTTTTGTCCACGGGTAGTTTTTTTTAAAAATAACAATATGCACTATTTAACCCATAGCTGGAGGGAATCATGGGATTCATACCTTTCCCAAGGGCATTAGTAAAATTGTGAACAACTAGGATTTGAACTTGCGTATTACGATTCCAAAGTCTGATTGCCTACCCACTAAGCTAACTAGACCTCCTCAGGATAGTAATAAAGAATACAAAAACTCGACACATAAATTATTAAGCTCCTTTTCAAGGATTTCAAAAAGTCCTCAATTGATATATAGAAATTTAAATTAACCAATAAACAGTAAATGTTATTATAAACCATTTAGTAAATACAATTTTACCAAAAAAAAAAAGGTTTTATTTATTTACAATATCACAGCTTATCTAAAAGGAAATGACGGGAACCGATGTTTTTTTAAAAAATTCCTTTGTGGATATATAAAAATTTAAATTAACCAAATGTTATGATAAACTATTTATACAATACAATTGAAAAAAAAAGTTTTATCGATTTTCACAGCATATAAAAGAAACTCATGACAAAATTCTCCATTGGCAAAAGAAAGAATATACAGACCTAAAAGAAAAATCACAAAATACCAAGAAAACAAATGGCAAACAGAGTGAAACACACTCACCAAGAGCAAATTATACGAACACCAACCAAAAAAATACAAAAAAATACTAGAGAACAGAAAAGAAGAAATTGTACGAAATTGAGTTCGAATCGGGCATACAAAACTAACTCACTCATAAATGATGGAAGCTACAGAAGCACCTAAATGCACACTCTGCAACTAGCTGCAAACAGAATGCAAAAAGTACAAAAACATCCGTTAAAAAATCGGCAAAAATCGGCAAAGTATCTAAAAAATCAAAACTTCACCAAATTATAGAATATTTAAAAGAAGCAAAACTTCTCTAAACAACAAATACCAGAAAAGTATTCTTTAAAAAAAATACTCCTGGCAAAACAAGCGAAATAAAAATAACCAACAAATGAATAACTACTAAACCAACTTACATAAGAGAACCTTAAGAAAATAAAGCATAAACAAAATGCCATTCCGGCATTAAATGACCCCAAAAGTGGTTGATATGCCGTTAAATCCTAAATTAAATCTAATCCATTGACATTAAAACATTAGTTTTTACTGAACACCAAATTTTCAAACTCTCTAAAGTAAAACTTGATACATTAAGTACAAATTTAAATCTCGGAGGAATTCTCTTGGTTTATTTTTGATGTGAACGGCATATCAACCTTTTAAAGTCATTTTACTGCTTAGAACAATTACTTTCGAAAAACATTACAGTTTTTCTTTTTCTTTTTATGTATAACAGAAGTTACATTATTTTCCCAAGGGTATTAGTCGACATATCAACGTAGACTTGGATTCGAACCAGCGTACAACGATTACAAAAACTTGACTGCCTATCCACTGAGCCATATTGACTGACCCGATAGAATTGGTAAAAGTCCAGCTTGGTTAAATTGTATTTATTCAGGAAAAGATTATCTTTTGATAATCCGATCAAGTTTTTGGCGAGGATTACGACTGATAATAAACAATCTCAACTTCGTATGAAAAATCTAGAGGAATATACAACTTTAGAACTGGAGCTGAAGTATGATATTCTGGGAAGTTTTAGCATTCGTTTGCTACTTTTTTCAAATCTTCACTTCAGGCGTAGGTTACAGAATGAAAAATCTAGAGGAATATAGACCTTTGGACCTGCAGCCGAAGTATGATGTTCAGGGGAGTATTAGCATTCGTTCGCTACTTTTTTCAAATCTCTACGTCAGGTGTAGGTCACAGAATGAAAATTCTAGAGACTAACTCATACTGAAGGAAGAGTTCCAGAACCTAGTATTACAGGTTCAGTCCTGATTATTAGTGTTTTATACAAGGATGCTATCTTGTTCTACGAATTTCTCTGTTGTGTAAAAAAAAAAGATAAAAACGGGCAATTAGCTATTTTTTTTTTTTTGGTAAATGCTGAAACATCTTAATTAGAATAAACAAACGCTTATAATAAAAATGCACAATCAATCTATATACTTGTATAGATAAGATCGTCGTGTTTGAACCGGTGTAACATCATCCGGTTTTGAGTTTACGGGCATGCACGTGGCTAGATGAACCCATCTATCTACTAATCAGCCTCGCTTAAGCCATTTGCTATCTGATCTATTATACTATTAAAACTGTAATCGACGCATTTGAACGGGTTCTACACCCGGTTTTGAATTTAAAGGCATGTGCGTGGCTAGATTATGTAGACGCTATATTTCCAGAAGAAAATATGAAATTGAACAGTGAACACTGGTATTCTCTAACGGCCACCCATCCTACTACTGGCCAGGCTCGACGTTGCTTAACTTCAATGCAACTTGAAAGTATAAATCATTAGAGCATTTTAGAAGCGGTGAATCTTAATTTTTTTTCTGAACGATGAGAAGATACGAGGAACCGTTTTTGAATTCAAAATAAACAAGTAAGTAAAAAATATCACATTTTTTTTGTGAAAATTAAGAATAAAATAATTCATTTTCAAACACGAAGTGTTTTTGAAAAATACACATTGGCAAGTCCCCGGCGCCTGGCAATACTTGTAGGTTCTTTTATATAAATGTGTTCGTTTATTGCTACACACGCCACAGTGATCAATTGTCATACTTACTTGAATTACATAACTCAGCATGTATGTAGGTAGGCATTTATTTATTTGGAAATCAATTTTTAGACGCCTCTTTATTTAACTGGAAATTACTTGAGAAATACTGAGACGCCCGCCTCAACACATATCATGTGACAAGTGACGCCATGTTTCATTATCGGATTCTACGCTATCAACAACATCGAACTTTTTTTTTCAATATCAACAAAATAAATAAATAAATAAATAAATAAATCACATTTTAAAATCGAAGATATCTTATTAAAATTGCACCTGAGCAGAAAGATAAAAAAAATTTGTGCATATCAAAAGAAACAAAAAAAAAACAAAACAAAACAAAACAAGAGTAAATTTGATTATTAATAAGAGCCCTTAACCGTTACAGGCGGCTGGGGACCGCTTGTGGAGTTCAAATTCCCACGAGACTCAACACTGAATCATGTGTGTTCAGTGGTTGAGCCGGCTAAACCTGCATGGGTTAGTATGCCGATACACAAACACACATGGACAGGCATCTAGACATGCGGCTGAGGACCGCTTGTGAAGTTCAAATTCCCATGAGACTCAACAGAGAATCGTGTGTGTTCATAGGTTGAGCCGGCTAAACCTGCATGGGTTAGTATGTCGACACACACACACACACACTTAAGGTGTTTGGTATTACAATATATGAAATTTTTGGTCCTTCAATGCTGTAGTTTTTTAATCAACACAGCATGCACTATTCAATCCAGAGCTGAAAGTCACATTGGCGAGCTTATCATAAAACATTTTTTTCAGAAGTCTGAAAGGATCCACCCTACTGATTTGGCCTACCCATTGGGGGAGATAGTATATGATGGTAGCTTTAACACTGGTCATTTTAGTCCTGTCCAGTACTCAGAAGCTGGTGGTATGATTCTCCCGGGTAACATGTAGAATTATCCTCGGCTTGTGTTGCTGAAGTGTTCACAAAGCCAGCAGCACCCTGGCAATTACAAGCGTTAACAATATTACTTAATTTGATGCCTCGAGACCCCTTCGACCAACCCAAGATATTTATAAGTAATATTGTGCCGTACGGTCAAGTCGCGTTGGAGACACCGGTTCCTGTAAGATCACCGAAGTTAAGCAACGCTCAGCCTGTTTAGTAGTTAGATGGGTGAATAATTAAGAATATCAGCTACTGTACTAAGGCAAGTAACAAACCTTGACGCGTTGCCCCTTCTACTCCTTTTATGGAAACTAATTATTAGACTACGCACCTCATAGTGCAATACGATATGATGATGAGTAATAATGTTTATGCTTTTAATTGCCAGTGTGATGCTGGCCTTGTGGGGCGAACCTCCTAACGTTTGGAAACGAGATAAGTCAGCACGTACCTTTTAAAATAGAACTGGTAAAAGTGAACAAGAGTGGGCACCTCCCTTGTTCAGCTATGGACCCTTCTAAAAGGAATGAGGAGATTCATAACTTTCCTAATAAAATTTGTCTAAATGTGATCGTAAACGAAACGATTGGGATTCATACTAGCTTATTACATTTCCAAACTCGACTGCCTATTCACTGTCCCCAGTTGACTACTCCAATGTGTTTAGTTGTTTTGATCAACAATTGATCAGATTTGTACGTTTCATTTTAGGGCTTTAAACTTCGAACTTAAACTTTTATTTAAACGACGTAGGAAGACTTTAGCAATGCTTGACATCTCTACCGGCTCATAGTTACCGGACGAAAAAGTCTACATCCATCGATTGATAATAATGATCAAGTTTTAACCCTAATGAAGACAAGAGTTTTTTTTCGATACTTTATATGTTCTATTAGGGAAAGAGAAATCATTAAATTTTGAGAATTACGATTGTCTCGCATGAATGTGAGTGGATAAGAAAGTCTTAGTTGTCTACTGAGTAGGCAGTCGACTTCGAAATCGTAGTACGCGAGTTCGAATCCTAGATGTTCCATTAGCCTTCATAAGTTGACAAATACCCTTCCTAAAGGTATGAATCTCCACATTTCCTCTAGTTATGGGTTAAATAATACAACGAGATATTTAAAAAACGCTTTGAATCTGGTGCGGCAGTCTTTCTTCAATAATGGTGAATGGGGTCTTTCTAAGCCTTCTTTGGCAATGGTGTCTCATATTATGGTATCGGATTGGCGACCATATCATTACTTGCCATTTGGATCTGTTATGGCTTACGATGGACTGAAATGATGATGTGACTGAATTAGCTTTGGATTACACGGACAATATGATTAAGCAGACTGGCTTTTATTTAAGTAAAAAAGTAAAATGTGTTTTGATATAAATTTGCAAATGCGATTAGTCTCTAAAGTCAATAAAAAAGAAAGCAGAATAGGTAGAGTCAGTTCAAATATAGCATCAGTCAAAAAAAATATTTCCCTTTGCAAATAAGGTTTTATTTAATCTAATAAATCGGATTATTCAAAAGATGAATTTTATTTCTTACCGAAGAACCAAGAAAGTCGTTTGATGTTTTAAAGATCAAAGAAAACAAAATAAAAGAAACAAGAAAAAATTTAATAATGCACAGGAGAAAAATGCTTAAAATAAGAATCTATTATATAAAAGTCAGTCAATCTCTCTGTCTGTCTATGACAGATTTTAGTCGCTGTGAACGCCACATTTTAAAGTTGCGCTATTCTATTTTTTATAGGAATAAGTTCTTGGTTCTCCACCTTTTTTTTAAATAACTATTAACCCTCTTTCTCTTCTTTTTTTTGTATAGACAACCCCCCTCCTTAACTATTGGTCATAAAAAATATTCTTTTTTACATTAATAAGTTTTGAGATTTTATTAAACAAAGAATTAGTGTATGATTAGATTTTATTTCTGCATGAAAATAATAATTATATCTTTTAACTTAAAAAGGCCATTGTGAATTGGTTTTCTTCGTGGACCACCAAAATATCATTGTGGACCCCAATCCGTTATATTGTGCCTGTGGAACCCCATAAATATTCCATATATTCCAAGCGTTCATGTGGACCCCAGTTGAGAAATCCTGACATAAATTAATAGTTAAATAGATAAATACAGACTCTTTTCAGCTTAAGTTCATTTTTGTTTTATTGGACTAAAAAGGTAGCTAAAAAACCTTTGATCATTACAAAATTTATACACAGGTGTAAAAAATCAAAGATTGTTGATATGAGTTGCCAATTGGGAAGACGTGCTGCATGATTTCGAAGTTTCGAATCTTCACTAAACAGTTTCTATGGTTAAATTATTATTATTGATATTGCCCACTTACGAACTTGGATTCCGTCTGACATTTCGCATGTTAATAGACATTTTTAAGGCAAATCTTAAGTGGTCAATCCTAAATAAAGCTGCATTAAAAATAGCAAGCGTTTTTGTCATTTTTGATCATAGCTACGACTTACTGAGTTGGACGGAAAACATCTGACAATGCTAAATTAAGAAATAAATAGAAATTCTTAAACAGGGAGTGTAAAGAAAATAGTTTTTAAAACACCTAGTGGGTAGGCAATTGCAGTTCAAAATCACGATTCACGATTTCGAATCTTAGTCATTTCAATTGGGTTTATAAATGGAGTTATACTCTTAGAAAAGGTATGAATCTCCACATTTCCTCCAGCTATGGGTTAAATAGTGCACATTGTGTTATTTAAAAAAATACCTGTACGTTTATAAAAAAAGATTGTTCTCGGCATTAAATAACATAAAAAGGTTGATATGCCCCCAAACAAAAACAAAACCAAATTTTTTTATCTGGCAAAAAATCATCTTACACGAATTTAGATTCAATCATTTCTTATGTTGCTGTAAAGACAATAGAATCAATAGCTTTTATCAGGGCAAATATGTAAAAAATACCCTTTTTTTATTTTACAGTAAAGACCATAATATAATTACCTTTTATCTGAGCTACTTTCAAAGGAAACACTCTTTTTTTATATTACTTTAAAGGCGGTATTACAAATAGTAATAGGTACTATCGTAGCAAATCTTGAAAAAATAACCTTTTTATTTTACTGTAAAGATTATATAATCAATAGATTTTATCAGAGTGACTTTCATAGAAAATATTATTTTTATTTTACAGTAAAAAAAAATTACTTACAGATTGTATAATAGCGAATATTGAAGAAAATACATTTTTTATATTAATGTAAAGATTGTATAACTAATATCTTTTATAAGAGCTAAATCTATATATTATTACGCTAACTTTTTCAATTTTAGTACTTTTTTAATTTCCGTTTGTTATCAGTGCGTGATGATTGGTCAATTGGTTAAGAGAATTTTTAAATCAAAGGAAGTTTTCATTGTTTTCTTATGTTATGATGAGAAGGCTTATGCTTATGTGGGGTTGAAGTTATTAACTACCGTGGAATTTACACGGGTTCTGTTAGTTGTAATATTATTACATTAATAATATTATTTCTTAAATAAATGTATATTTTTTTTTCTTTGGGGTGATTATAGTTCTCGATGGGTGATTATTATGAAAAAAAACCCCCAAAACAAACACGTGATTAAATGTCTGGTGATTATAATTCGGTGATTAATTGTCGGGTGATGAAACGACTGGTGATGAAATGTCCGTACACTTACTGCTAGTTGTAGTAAGTATGTATGTAAGACAGGGTTTTTGAAGCGAGAAACAAAGAGGGAGTTATCAACGGAGGGAGAATTGTTAGAAGAGGAAGAAGAAGAAGAAGAAAGAGAGAGAAAGAGAGAGAGAGAGAGAGAGAGAGAAAGGGAGAGAGATAAAATCAACAAATGTTTAAGAGGGAAAGGTAGAGTAGTTGCAAAAGTGTAAGTAGGAGAAGGAGGAGAAGTCGTAGTTGCATAGAACACACACGGAACTAAAATAAGGGGTCCTTGTGGCCAGGGTTGCCAGATAAGGGCTAATTTACAAGCGATGGGACTAAAGATATTTTTTCCGGAACTTTGCCATCTGAATATTGTAAGATTGATTCATCGATTGATTTGCTTTACGGCATATCAACCTTTTCGGTCATTTAATGCCGGTTATTTCAATTAGGCATTTTAAAACTTGTTTTTAAGTCTTTGAACCCTGACTTAGCAAAATTACTAAATAGCCAGTCAGTATTGTTCTATTAGAAGATCATATTAAACCTTTGGGTCCTGATTTAGTGTAATTTCCAAATAACCAGTCAGAGCCGTTCTATTATCCTTTGGACCCTGACTTAGCAAAATTACCAACTAGTCAATCATAGCCGTACTATTGATTTCAATGTGTCCCAAAAATCACTTGAACCATTAATCCTTTCTACCCCAAAGGGCCGATATAGTGGCCCCGACGACTTAAGGCAAAAAAGACAAACTAAGATGTTGGCCGTAATGTTATATTTACTAGGTTGAGCACAACTCAAGTTAGGCACAAGGCCATTTTTACATACCCATTATATCCCTGGGCTTTTTGTAATCAGTTTTGACCTTCATCTAGATGAAGGTGGAGCATTGGTAAAAGCTTGGGCTTTCGAATTGTATTACACGAGTTCAAATCCCAGTCAAAACCATTGCCTTTACCTGAAGTTGCTTCAGGCAGATGGGGCTCATTAACTCGGGAATGTTGGCCCTATTATGCTATATTATGTTATAAGCGGCCCTGGGTGACTACTTGGTGATTTTGTTAAGTCAGTGTCTACGAAACGGTCCTGGGTGACTACTTGGTGATTTTGATTAGTCAGGGTCCAAGTAATGGCTCTGAGTGACTACTTGGTGATTTTGATAAGTCAGGGTCCACGTAACGGCCCCGAGTAACTATTTCGTAATTTTGATAAGTCAGGGTCCAAGTAACGGCCCTGGGTGACTACTTGGGGATTTTGATAAGTCAGGGTCCAAGTAACGGCCCTGGGTGACTACTTGGTGATTTTGATAAGTCAGAGTCCAAGTAACGGCCCTGAGTGAATACTTGGTAATTTTGATAAGTCAGGGTCCAAATAACGGCCCAGAGTGACTATTTCGTAATTTTGATAAGTCAGGGTCCAAGTAAGGGCCCTGAGTGACTACTTGGTAAATTTTGAGAAGTAAGGGTCCAAAGGTAATTTTTTTGACTACAGGCATCTGGCAACCCTGGTTTTAGTTGTTTGTTTTAGGGGTAGGAGTTTTTTTTTTGGGGGGGAGGATGTTGAGTAATGGTAGGAGGAAGAAACAGAGAGGAAGTAGGAGGAGGTCAAAGCTACAGGTGCGATAGTGTTCTGAGAAGAGTACTTTAGAGTTTGTATGATTTTCAAGGCCCCTTGATACCATTCCTTCGATTGACTTGGAAATATTCTGGTCCGGATGCTGCAAAGTTGCAGTACTCGCAATAGCCTGGGGGACCGGGCAAACCTGGGGCACCACGCCGACCTTGTAAACCAGGGGCACCTTGGGCACCTCTTTCACCTGGGCGTCCCACTCCTGACGGGCCAGTCGGACCTGGGGGACCTGAGGAGAGATAAAAAAAGAAGAAGAAGAAAAGAATAAGTTGTAAAGGAATGAGTGATAAAGGGATTTGTTTTTTTTCTTTCTTTTTTTCTTTCTTTTTTTTTTCTTTCTTTCTATTCTTTTTTATTTTCTTTTTTTTAATTTCTTATTTAGTTCTTTCTTTCTTTCTTTCCTTCTTTTTTCTGTAGTTCTTTCTTTCTTTCTTTCCACTGCCACTATTGATGGTGCGGTTTTGATCCTCGCTAGAGGAAGGCTGGA
>JAUZSX010000006.1:261374-273684 GCA_034780655.1 Idiosepius hallami | reverse complement strand
TTTTTTTTCGTTTTTTTTTTCTCTCTCTCCGTTTTTTTTTTTCTCTCTCTCCGTTTTTTTTTCTCTCTCTCCGTTTTTTTTTCTCTCTCTCCGTTTTTTTTCTCTCTCTCCGTTTTTTTTTCTCTCTCTCTCTCTCCGTTTTTTTTCTCTCTCTCTCTCTCTCCGTTTTTTTTCTCTCTCTCTCTCTCCGTTTTTTTCTCTCTCTCTCCGTTCTCTCTCTTTCTCTCTCTCTCTCTCCGTTCTCTCTCCGTTCTCTCTCTCTCTCCGTTCTCTCTCTCTCTCTCCGTTCTCTCTCTCTCTCCGTTCTCTCTCTTTCTCGTTATATTTTTCTTATTTCTTACTTTTAGAATAATAACGCTCCATTTCCGTTACTACTTTTCTTTTCCAGGCTGGGATCCGTGTGTTATAAAGTTTATGCACCTTGTTAGTCAGTCACCCCCCCTCTTTTATGATGTTTGCCTATTCTAAACCCTACATTTTAAGTATAAATCCATCCGATATCTCTATTGTTTCTCTTCACTTCAATTTTACCTTCATCAATCAAAATCTGATTTTCTCTACAACTCCACTGCTGTCTTAACCCGGAATATCCTAATTGGTACTCTTAAGTTGCACTCATTATTAAGTAGAAACTGAGAAAGAGCTCAATCTAGAGCCTATCCATTTTGCTTTCTTGTTTTTCTGGGTTTCTACATGTTTAACTCTTTGAATCCTGGCAGGCCAGGAAACTGGCCCTATTAAAAAAGAAAACCCTATATAAACCATGACCACCAGGGTTCATAGGATAATGAGTAGTTTACTTTGGGGGGGGGTATCTCCCCTTTATTGAGCATATACTTAAAATATTTGGAAGTCCACTTGAGACAGTGAGTAGGCAGTCAATTTAGAATCATAATACACAAGTTCAAATCCTAGTCATTCCATTTGTATTCATATTTTGACTAATCTTCTTGGGAAAGGTATGACTCTCTACATTCCCTCCAGCTATGACTCTCTACATTCCCTCCAGCTATGGATTGAATAGCACGTGTTGCGTTATTCAAAATCTGCATATGGGCCAAAAAAAAAAAGATTATTAAAAAAAATTGATTGTTTTTGGTATTAAATGAACTAAAATGCTTGATAATGGCTTGAAACACAAGCAAATGAAACCTTGTGTGAACAAGAGGAACTACGGGTGTTTGAGGTTTGATTTGTAGGCTTTTTTTGGGTGGGGTTAAAACTGTGATGATATTGTTGCCCCCCTCCTTATTTATTTTGATTTACCTCCTCCCTCTCCATTTCTTTTGAATAAGCAGCTGGTGTTGATGACTGACAGACTATTGGATGCAACAACAGTAACTGTTTGGTCTTTATTAATGGTTGGCTCTTCATCTTGTTCTTCTCTTCCTTCAGAATCTTTATTTAATTATTTTTATTTTTCACTTTTGATTTAAACAAACCTAACTTTGTCTCATGAGCATCAGATTTTCGTGTGTGTGTGTGTGTGTGTGCGTGCGTGCGTGCCTACACCCAAGGGTTGAGTTGTCCAGTGAGTGAGCCAGTTTTATGCTTGTTTCTTTATAAAAGCTTCTTAAGTTTACAGATTGAAAAGCCTAGTGTGTCTTTTTCTGGCATCTCTCTTTTTTCACTCTCTCTCATTCTCTCTCTCTCTTTGTGTCACTGTCTCTCTCTCTTTGTGTCACTGTCTCTCTCTCTTTGTGTCACTGTCTCTCTCTCATTCTCTTTCTGTCTTTGTGTCACTGTCTCTTTGTCTCTCTCTCTATCTCTCTCTCTTTGTGTTGCCATCTCTCTTTATCTCTTTCTCTTTCCCTACCTGTTGCCATCTTTCTTCGTCACTCACACTCACACTCGCACACACATAATCATTAGAATTCCATGAAAACAAAATAATTTAACATAAATTTGTTACAATATTTTCTGTGGCCTTGAAACGTCCTAAATCAAACATTTTTCTCCTCAACCAGAAAACCTAAAAAAATAGTGGCTTTATTATTATTATAATACCCTCTATATAATAAGGTCTGCTATATTTCCCTTTTTGAAAACCCTGGAAATGAAAATGGATTCTTCTAATTGATGAAGAAACAGTTTAAGATCAGCTCCTTAGATTTTGCTATTGCTTATAATGAAATAATTATAATAAAACTGGAAACTAATGATGCTCTCATTGGATATACCTGTTAGCATTAGCAACCTTGGGATTGAGTCTTTATTAAATGTGAAGGAGATAAATACTCACTTTTTAGGTATTTGTAAAATCTTACACAACCCCAGCTCTTCATAATTATTGGACAATTAGGAGAAACAAATGTTGTTCTAGTTCAAACTAAATATAACCAAGATTCATTTGGCATTGAAATTATAGACCAAATTCTATATGGGAATAGTTTTATTCTTGGAGATTAATTCAAAATTAGACAATTTTTTGTTTTATAACTGGAGACTTTCCTGTACAATATGTTTCCTCTAACACAGTGGTCAGGGAACAGGGCTGAATTACCCAGATAAGATAAATTAAATATTTCTGGATGTTAATGGATGTGCTAAGTGAGGAAAAGTTGAAGAAAAAAATCCATTGCAGATTAGCCCCACAATCTTTAAAACTATGGAAACAGAAATAGCAGGGTTTTTTTTGTTTTTTTTACTTGTGTGCTATTTCCATACTAAAAAAAATCCTTTTTTTTAAATTTCCTATGATAGATGAAAGGAACTATAAAACATTTTCCATTATACATTTTTCGTTGGTTTGTTTATCTAGGATTTCTATGAATAAATTAGTTTGCCTACCAGAGTATTTCCACATGTTTGGGTAAATTCCATACCCCAAATCCCAGCTCTAATATAAAACGTTTTTAAGATAAATGTTAGCACTTAATGAACTCTTAAGGATACTCAAAATTTCCTGAGGATTTAGTAATTCTTTTAATTCCTGTACCTTTTTTTAACTTTCGTTTCAAAACCCTAAAAAAGCTTTTCCAAGTTTTCATAAAAGTTGATAATTTTTTATCAAATTTAAAACTTTTTTTACAAAGTTTTCTTTGGCGGACATTGTTTTGATTCTGTTATGAAAAATTGAAACTAATTTTTTTACAATTCACTTTTTTATCTTGCTTATTTTGATATATTTTCATATTTGAGGATATCTTTAATTATTTTGGTCTTCTAGACTTGTAATTCATTTTGTTTTTATTTAGTCACCTAAGGGTAGTCTGTTGTTTCCTGACAAGTTTTAGCCTTTTGGAAGTTTACCAAGCATATCCAAGTCAGTCTATTGAATTTAATTTCAGACTTATACAATTGGAAAAGATAAAAATCTTAATAATATAAATAGATATTCCTTCCCAGTTATCTTTTAAATAGTGTGACTATTGTTCTTACAACCACCTTAAAAACAAGATATTTCTCCAAACTAGTTTTTCTTGGCCTTAAAAGTAGAGGATAAATAATGTATGAGAGAGAGATGAAAAATACAAATTATTTTTTAAGTATTATCTTTATTTTTTCACTTAATATTTCAGCTTCCCCTGAAGCTTTTTTTCAAAAGCCATTCAAATGAAGAATTTTGATTAAGACTTCAAAATAACGCAGGACATTTATTTATTTGATTCAAAATTCTTCTTTATTTGATTCAAAATTCTTCTTTATTTGATTCAAAATTCTTCTTTTATTTGATTCAAAATTCTTCTTTTATTTGATTCAAAATTCTTCTTTTATTTGATTCAAAATTCTTCTTTATTTGATTCAAAATTCTTCTTTATTTGATTCAAAATTCTTCTTTATTTGAATGGTATTTGATTCAAAATTCTTTAATTGAATGGTTTTTGAGAAAAGCTTCAAGAGAAGCAGAAATATTAAGTGAAAAAATAAAGATAATACTTTTTTAAAGAATACTTAAAAAATAATTCTTATTTTTCATCTCTATATAAATAACACAGAAAGTATACGTGGATTTTAAACATAAAATTCATTAAAAAAACAATATCCAATTTAAAAAAAAAAACACATCTTTTCATTTTTTTTTCCAGCTTTCTATCAGTTCCTAAGGACTATGGTATATTCATAAAATCCCCTGAACTTCATATAAAAATGCTCATCAGAAATTTGGGAAAAAAATAAAGATTTCTGTTCTTTTTAATGAAACTAGTTTAAAAGAAAGAATGTTGCCTAAATATATATATTTATTTTTTAAAGGTTGATTAGATTTAATGGAAATCAATCTTTAATAAAGAGACAATAAATATTCTAATATCTGACTTTATAATTATTAGATTAAACTATATATAATTACAATTCCCCTCCCCCGTTTCTTTGTTTAGTAGTACAAACCAATTCTTGATGGAATATATTTATTTCTGCCTGGCAATCACTTAAGGTTTGGACCAGAGAGATTGTTGACTGGATAAGATCCTTTTTATAATCTCTGAAAGTTACTCCTACTTTTTGCCCTTTGACCTTAGGAAACAAATGTCAATTGTTCTAAAGGACTAATCCACATCTTGATATTGCATCAAAAAGAATTTCAGGGAGAGTTGAATTAGAGCTGGCCTTAAGTGCTTTCACAATCATCAACTGAGAAGGATTCTAAAAAATTCTCTTTATTTTTGATTTGAAATGTGGATTTTTTTTTGTTTATCAATTGATAAAATTTAATACAATTCAAGAATGCCAATAGAGTAGATATTATAATTATCTTACAGTGCTAGTATAGTATTTAATCTATATGAATCTAATTATATCTCCTTGGTAAGGCACAAGGTCAGTTTTACATGCTCATTATATCCCTGGACTGTTTGTGTTTTTGTTTTACAGCATATCAACCATTCTAATGCATTTAATGCAGAGATCAATCATTTTTCAATAAACGTTCTTTTTGTCTGCAAATAGTTTTTTTAACACAAAGTTGGATGGAATGTTGTTCCAAGGGTATTAGTCCAATTATGAACATAAATGGAATAGGATTGTCTGCCTGCCTACTCTCCAGGTCAAATGGACTCTCATCAAGGATTTTTGTAATCAGTGTTGCCCTTCATCTAGCTTTTTTAATCGGTTTATAACAACAATCAAGGATCTCAGCTGAGATTCTTGATTGTTGTAATTATAATATAAACAATTTCATGATATTTTTGGAAATTTAGATTTTAAAATGTATGTTCTGCATATTAATTATATATACCTATTTCACCCCTTTGACCATGAGTTAGCAAAATTACCAACTAGTCAATCATGGCCAAAATATTTGTGTATCTTAGGTCTCCAGAGCTGATATATAGGCCATTTAGGGTCTAAAAAGTTAGTCCTAGAAAAATGGTGTTGCCCTTGCACCCAAAGAGAATGTAACTTTAGTGGGTTCAGATTGTAGCTTAGGGTCCCCTAAACATAGTTCTGCATGTTGACAAAAGTTCTGGTTATATTTTTGTTAACATGCAGAACCATGTTTAGGGGACCCCAAGCTACACTCTGAACTCACTAAAGTTATTTTTTTTTCTCTAGACTATTAATATTTGTTGGAGTCAAGAAAAACTCTCACTCCTAAATGGGGTCCTAATCGAAAGTTAAAAGAGCCCTGTTCTCCAATAAGAGATCATATGAAAACTCTTCCTTACTTATAAAACTAATCTTAGTTTATTGCTTCTTCACTTTACAATTTGTCTATTCATTTTTATAAAAGTATAATTAGGAAATGATTTGGTGTTAATAGGTTAACAGGAAACTGAGTCTGTTTCTTGACTACATTTAAAAGCAAAACTGAGAGGACAGATTGTTGCTCCTAGCAACTAACAGGCCCACAATGAAGCTCAGCAGTCAGAAAATTTTGCATTCTTATAATTCCTAATGACTCTAAATTTGAAACCAGTCTCTCTCTTTTTTTTATTTTTTTTTTATCACCTCCCCCCCCCCCGTTTATGTATCAGCCATTGGTAGCACCACAATTGGGTCAATTATCAGAGTAATATACTTTAAGTTGAAGGGATAAACTTAAGAATGGATAGGAAAGAATGTTTGTTTTTTGAAGCTATTTAGTCATGGGTCTTAATACTCCTTTAAGTGGGAACAACAACAGTGTATACTTACTTAATCTACACACTAGATCTTCCAACTTGTCAACTCCTACTCCTCTATATGTAATTAAATCATAATGAATATAAACCTTGGTGTATTTTTAATAATCTATTTATAAGTGTATCCTTTATTACTATATAAACTAACTGTAAATGTAAGTCAAGTTTTATCTTGCTTCACTGTAATGACCCTTTTAATTGCTTTTTAACTCAACTCTGCTGGAGCTGGATTCATAATTTTGTCTAGTGACTGCCAATAGCCAAATTGCTGAATTTTTTTTTTCAAGTTAACTAAAATCTATTAAATCCACTGTTTCTTTAAATGTAAGAACTTTAAAAATATGGCAAAGCATATCCATAAATTTTTAAATTTTAATCTCGCCAAACAGATAAAGGGAGATAACTGTTTGTAGTTTTTTTGGCTACCATTGTTTAAAAAAAAATTCACATAAAGTAACACAATTCAATGTATTTTTTTTTCCATACGTGATATATATATATATATATATATAAAATTGGGAGGGGGGTTATTGATTCTTCAAAGCATTCTCTATTTAATGGTACAAGGAATGTTTAGTTATTCTGGAATATTAAATTTATTTTTTTTAAGGATTTTTATAAAACTACATATTTTTCATCCTAATCTGAAAGATAATTATCAATAATATATGCTCAGCACTGTGGTTTTATATTTAGGGGTTGAACGAGGCACAAATGCGGAAGGAGGTATGTAGGCTAAAAAAATATATTTATATATCTATTATTAATAAATAAAAAAAAATAGATATCCTCATAAAGTTCATTCTTCACTTAACAATTGGTGAAAAGTTCATATTGATTAGATAATTACCTGAATTTTGGTAGATTTTAAAAGAGACTCAGTTAAGAAAACTTTAAAACCATTATTTTGTTGGTTGCTAGTTGTCAATCATAAATTGAAATAAATAATTTTTAAAGCAGACTGTTACATTTAGTCATGGAAGGGTTTTTATTTGGTGCTAAATTTTTAAAAGGGTTTAATTGCTGTTAGGAAAGAAATAAAATGAATAATCTAAATTCTGAATTTCATTTCGGTGGAATAAAAATCCTATTTTATGTTGAAATTGGTAAACTGTGTAAAAGTTATAAATTTCAGAAGGAGTTAATCTGAGCAGATTTTCTGCTTAAACTTTTTCTAAAGCAAAAGACTTAAAGTCTTCAGACATCAGTTTTGGAGCTGAGAAAATCAATGATTTAAAAAATCTTGATTTTATAGAAATGGAAGCTCAAAGAGTGTTTGATCAATGACAATCAATCAGTGTTAATTTAAACCAGGGCTTAAACTTTTTTGGATTACGACCTCAATTTATGAGTAAGTTTATTTCGCAAACCCTGGTAAATATTAAATATATTTATTTAATTAACAATACATGCAAAACACAGAAAAATGTAAAATCAAAAATTGCACAACTGTTGTAAAATTGTAGTTATTAAAAACTATTATTATGACAAGAAGAATTTTTTGTAAGACTGCAACTCCGTTCTGCAGATTATTAAAATTTTGCTACCCAAAGGTTTTGCTAAGCAACGTTATTTGGGGTTGAGGCTCTTAGTTTAAATGCCCTAAAGACTGTCACATAATTTTACCCAAAACATTGTGACTTATTTGATTTAGCTTTGGTTTAAATTTCATTTTGGTCAAAAGTTCTTTTGATACTAGAAGTGTAATGGATACAAAATCTCACTAAGTCAAAAAATCAAAGTTATTTATCAAGATAAACCTATATAATGGGGAAATACATTATTTGATGTATGTAATCTCAGAACATCATACACTCATTCAGAGAGCAGCTAGTGTAACATAATGAGGGGGTTCATTTTGTTGATTAATTAGAATAGTTAAAATTGGACTTAGACTATGAATTTTAAATTTAGTAAAACAATTGAAGTTAAAAATCTGTCAGGAATGTAGGCCGAAGTATTGTTTATGTGATATTGGTCAAAAACAAGGGAATTGTTTGTATTTAAGATATGTAAACTGGCATGGAGGTGTGTAAGAGGAATTTTAACAAAATTTAAAATAAATCATTTTTAATAAATGAGAATTTTAAGTTATTATAAAAAAAAATAAAAAAAAAGGCTGTCTAATATTCTGACAAGATTATAATAGTTGATGTGATTAAATACTGGCTTGGGATAAAAGATTTAAATTTAAATCCATACCTTCAACAAAATAATTCTTAGTATTTAGGCAAACTTAAAAGCCTATAAAGTGACTATAAATGCTATTAGCAATTATTAAGTGACTAAAGATTGATATGCTATAACAAAAAAATTACCACATTTGTGTGTAAAGACTTCTAAATACATGTCATATGGAGTTAAAATATGGAAAGCATCCAAGACTCTTACTTAAGGGTATCATCAAAAGTAACTTGACAGCTTTGAACATGAATGAGTTATTAGAAAAAGATGGCAATAAGGCATTTGACCTAGAGGTGGCATATTTTATTATGGCTGCTGGAAATTTGATAAAGCACATCATTCTGAGAAGAGCTTTAGGAATACAATGTGCTTTTTTCTTGACTCAGCCAAAATCTGTGTGTGTAAGCATGAAAGGGTTAATTTCCACAGCCACAATTTCTAATGCTGATAGACAATCATTGGCAGAAATGAAACAATCTGACCTAAGTAGAAAGAGATATGAGATTCCCAGATCTTAAATTGAAAATAGCCCACTTGGGACGGTAGATAGACAGTTGGATTTCAGAATCCAATACACAAGTCATTCTGCTTGTAGGTGAGGGTTATTACAAATATACAATGATACTATCCTATTCAATGATCAAATTTATCTACTACAGGGATCTACAATGCAAGAACAACATTTGCATTTGCAAGTGATTTTTTTTCTCTCTTTCAAGTGGTGACTAAAAATTAAAAAGCGCCTATCTTTTGGTACCTTTTTTATTTTCATGGACAAAAATACTGAGTGAAAAATGTCTTTTCAAACTTATATAATTTTGATTAAATGGACAAACTATTTAAACACTAAAAGAGTTTTTAATACACTTTATTTTTTTAAACAAGGCTGTTTAAAACCAGTTCAAAGAAATTCAACAAATGGGTTTGACTAGTAATTTTTCTATTTTGCTAGTAAATGAAAATATTTAGTTGTCAAAGGTCAATGAAAGGTAAATTTGTCCGTGGAGCAATGCATATTGTAAGACACAGTTTAAGGTGTGTGTATGTGTGTGTGTGTCTATCCATATATATAAATGGAACTGTGTGTGTTTATGTTTGCCTTGGTTCTTTGCAACTTCTCTGTGTGTCTTTGCAACTTCTCTGTGTGTCTTTGCAACTTCTCTGTGCGTCTTTGCAACTTCTCTGTGCGTCTTTGACAGTTATAAATAAAATACCCATTTTATTTAAATTAGATTTTCTAGCTCTTGTAGGGTCATTATTGACAATATGTTTTTCTTAAAGAATATGCTTGTCATGTCTTAGTGCTGTGATAATATTTTTTTAATAAAAGCATGTTATCAAAGCCCTACTAAAAGCTGGAGAATTAAAAGAAATGGTGAAATCACCAAAAAATCAAGTAACAACAATGCAAGAATATACTTTTTAAAAAATCTGCAGAATTAAAATGTTTATAGTTTTTATACTATATCTTAGTTTAATATATTTTAAAATTTTTACTGAACTAAATAGACATGTTTGTGTGAATGCAAAATGATTCTAAAATGCTCTCTTTGTTCTATTGCAAACCCATCCTAAAAATATCCACAACAATCAATTAAAACTAAGTATATAGCTTTTCTTTTTCCACATTCTTACCTCACATTTGTATATCATATTGTCATTAGATTTCTGTCAGTGTTAGTCATAGTATCTAGTGAGTGGAATTTGATGAGTTGTAAATGTGTGGGAGCGTACCATTCAGTCTGACATTCTTTTGAACCATTAATATCAATTATGGACTATTTAAGGATTTTTTTTTTTTAAATAGCTTTCACTTTTCAAAAAGAAATAATGATTGATACACTAACTAAAAAGATTTTAAAAAATTCAGATTCATAAATTATGGATTTTATCATCAGAGCTGGGTTCACTAGGATTTTAGAATTTATTTTCATTCTCATTGGGGGGGGAAAATAGATAACCTGTCTGCACTAAAATGAAAGCTGATACTGGTATAGATATCTTGACAATGTTGAATCGGGTACGACAATTTCATGAACAAATATCTTTTTGTTTCAACAAATGTCTTGATGAACAAAACTTGTATATTGTTTTTGAAAATGAGAACCATTTTACTTTTAATTCAGATTACTCTTTATGCCCTTTCTACCAACATCTCATTAGAACAATTGTTGCTAAAACTAAAAGTACTGTAATAACAAAAAGAAAGAGCAAACCAAGAGACATATATACCAAAGGAAAAAAAAAAATTAAATTGGCATTTAGTTCTTCAAAAATTTAAAATAATAAAAAATCAAATAAAAGTATTTAAAATTGAAATGTTTCTAATTTTCAAAGCAAAATTTTTTTTTTGTTTGATAATTGTTACTATTAAGACTTAACATTATATAAATTGATTTAACCATTTTTTTTTTTTTTTTAATGAATGAAAAGAGCCATGTTTGGTTAAACTTAATTTTATGCTGTGATCAATGGTCATGGCCTAATCATTAGGTTAATGCCTAAGGCTGCAGGAAGATGATAATATGAACATGGCCAAAATTGTACATGTTGCTCACAGTTACTTATATATTTTATATCCTGTGTTAGTTGGGTTAGTCTTAAAAGTAAAATTAAAAATGACAAATTTTCTTAATATGATCAATATTAATTTTATTTTTTATTTTCTCTTTTTTTTTTAGGGCGGCTGTTCTGGTCTCTTTTATGTAGAAAGCCCTGAGGGCTTCTGCCGTTTCAAGAGGAAATTCGATTTTAACGCGGAACCACCTTGGGACCCCAGCTAGCATCGGCTAAGAGCAGGTGCTCCTATTGGCCAGGTATGTGTTTTTTGTTGTTGTTTTTTTTTTTTTTTTTTTTTTTGGTCCTACGATTTATAAGAAAGGTATAATTTTTTTCAGTGGCATACATCTGGACTATTGCCAGATAACCGTCCTTTACTTTTTTCTGAAATTTTGCCACAAGTTGTATTTTTATATATGGATGTGCATAGTAAAAAAAGATTTTCTTATGAAAATTCTCTTTGCGTCCCCAGGAGCATAAATTGAGTCAAAAACACCCCAAAATGGCCGAAAATGACACTTTTTGCCCCATAACTTTTTATCTATCCATTAGATTTTTCAGAAACTTGGCCAAAATGTGGAGGAAATTCAGTTTTTCTAAATGTGACAAAATTCTGGTTTCTGTACTCTGGGGCTTTTTTGGGGGCTAAAAACACCTTTTTTGGGCACCATTTAACATTCTTGTCCAAAATTTTTTTTTTTCTTTTTTCCATTCACTGTGCCATCATAGTAGACCATGCATGCTTCACTTGTTTTCTCACACTAATCAATCTCTATCAAAAGAATTTAAAAAAAAACAGGTAATAGATTGTCCAAATTAGTATGTTTTAGCCCTATAAACAGCAAATACAGCATTTATACTTTTTTAATTTTAGAAATATTATGGCTATAACTACTGCACTTACATTCCAACTAAATTTTCCAAGATTCTGGTATTGTAATGATTGCAAGTTCAAATATCTGTTAGCCTGTCATTTACTTGCAGGTTAATATCCTCGTGAAAAGTATTGAATTAAAAGTATTTGTCCCTAGTTTTGACTGCAAATGTTGATATGATGTTAAAACCAACCAAAAGAAATTGCTTGATTTCAGTTACTCTATTAATCTTTAAAAAAGTTATAACTACTCTTTTTCTTCACAAATTTCTCCTCTGGAACTGGAAACACTTGTAATGATTGTAGAAACCAGTTGTTGGCCTTTCAAAAATAATTTCCCCACTACATATTCTAGAAGTTGACATTTTTAAAATGTCTCTATTTTTTTATGCTGAGTTGCTCTGACTGTTGTTGTAATTTCTTTTGTAATGAAAATGGAATATTTAAAAAGCCTGATATGCAATTATTTGAGATCACCAGATAAAAGGAAAAAAGGTAGCTATGTTTTGATTAGATAAAAACACATCACTATAAAATTAGAAAAAAAAATGGCAGATTTACCTTTTTTTTTTTTTTTTTTTTTTATTAATATTATTTTTTAGGGAGAAAATAGAAAAGTCAAAAAAATTAT
>JAUZSX010000006.1:239778-253149 GCA_034780655.1 Idiosepius hallami | reverse complement strand
TTATCTAGTATTTAATTAGTTTTTCTATCTAATTCCCTAATTAATCAATTCCTAATTAGTGACACTACTCTGTCACAATGGAAAAGTAAAATATGAGAAAAACAGAAAAAACTGGAACAAAGGCATTAAAAAGACAACACTTTTTCAATAAAACTTGTTTGGAATTATATATATATATATATATATACACACACTAACACATACAGACATACTCTTGCTTGAACATCAAATCAATTTAGGTACAAACAGTTATATGTGCTTATTATATTCCCAGAGTATTTATAATCAATCTTACTCTTCATCTAGATGAGTTACTCTCATTGAGTTGATAGTCCTCATCTATTTGTGTTCTTGGAATCGCTGTCATCCTTAACTAGACGAGTTACTCTCCCAAATTAAAGAGCCTTATCTCCCCAAAACAGCTGAAAGTGAATTCTAAAAAAAATCCATTTATGTTTTATTGACCTTAAACTTAACCTTTTTCTATCTTCCATTTTTGTTTTGCAGAATGAAATCCTGAAAATCCTGAATTTGGGAGTTTCTAGTGATCGTATTATTTATGCCAATCCTTGTAAACAAAAGTCCTTCATCAAGTTTGCAGCCAAAAATGATGTCTCTTTGATGACCTTTGACAATGAACCTGAGCTTTATAAATTGAAAGAACTTTATCCTGATGCCAGGTAAGAAAATAGATTTTCCTTTTCAACATTTGAATTCCAAATGTTTTAGTAATAATTGTTTTTACAAAATTCCAATTTCATTAGATTGATGAAACTTTTTTTTTTTTTTGCCTTGTGGGTAGGCAGTCAGACTTTGGTATTCCAGTTGTTCCATTTGAATTCTTAATTGAACTAATACACTTGGGAAAGGTATGAATCCCCACATTCCCTTCAGCTATGGGTTAAATAGTGAACATTGTGTTAAAAAATGTGTGTATACAATGATTCTTTTAGGCATTAAGTGACCTAAAAAGGTTTGTTTTTTTTGTTTTTTTTAATGATCAAATACAGTTTTTTTGTTTGTTTTTTTTATAGAAGGGAGAACATTTTTCTTAACATATTTTCTTTCCAGCAGTAAATACAAGGGTAAATCAAAAATCTCTCAGACTAATAACATAAACTTATTCTGTGTGAAAATAGAGCAACAAAATTTATCAAGGAATTTCTTTATGGAAACATCACTTGCATTGGTGTATTGAGTTAGGTGGATCTTAATGGAGAAAAATAATTTGTTCAAATTTTCAAAGTTTTTCTACAATTTGTCCTAGAAATTTTTGATTTAGCCTCTTATTTGATGCAAATGCAAACCATATTGCGTGTTTTGTGGCATATCAACCTTTTTAGGTCATTTAATGTTGAGAAGAATCATTGTATACAGTTTTGTTTTTTTTTTTTAACAAAATGTTCACTATTTAACCCATAGCTGGAGGGAATGTTGAAATTCATACCTTTCCCAAGAGTATTAGTTCAATTATTAATGCAAATGGAACGACTGAGATTCGAACTTGCATACTAAGATTCTGAAGTCCAATGCCTACCCACAGGGCCAAATGGACTTCACGATAAAACTTATTTTCCCTAATCTCTTCACTTGATTGTCAATTTAATTCCCATCTATTTTTTTTTGTTCTAGGTTGGTCATTCGTATCCTACCTCCCAGCGACTACAAGGTACAATGTGAACTTAGCATGAAGTTTGGTTGCCTGCCTAAAAATGCTGGTCGCCTTCTCGAGAAGGCCAAAGAGCTTGGTCTCAATGTAGTTGGAGTCAGTTTCCATGTTGGCAGTGGTTGCCAGGATGCTCGTGCATTTGAAGCAGCCATCAATGACGCTCGTACTGTCTTTGATATTGGAGAAAATCTAGGATTCAACTTCACGCTCCTTGATATTGGTGGTGGATTTCCAGGACATAAAATTCCAGAGATTACCTTTGACGAGGTGAGCCATCTTTCATTCTTCAGAAATAATTATCAAACCTCAGCTCAGAAATTGAGACTAATTAAGAAATGAGTTTTTAACCCAGAAAATTAGTTTTTAAAAAATACTAATAATTCTTAATATTAAATATCAACACTGGATTTCTAATATTAGGTTGTCCCAAAAGTTTGTAAACACTTGAAAATTTTACTCACCAACTGATAACAAAAACAAATTAATCCTCAAAATAAAAGCAATAATTTTCTTCCTAAACTTTTCTGCCATTGATTAATCGAGCTATTGGATTTGGTGATAGTGCCATTTAGCCGGCTTTTAATTCAAGAATTCTCAACATGCTTTCTTGAACTTTTGGGACAACCTAATAAATAGACAATTCTCTCTTATAACTATGATTTATATTATAAATTCTACAAATGTTATTTGGACTATTGTCTTCTGTCTCACTGAGGAAAACTAAAGGGTACTTTGGCCAAAATGTAGACAGAGAATGAATAAGGCTTCTTGTAGCAACACAGGTTTATTATCCGATGTCAAAAACTGAATTTGCTCTTAACACTTCAAAATCTTGTAAATGTGTTTTCTTTTTTTTGGTTTTTTTTGTTTTTTTTTTTTCTAATTAAATTTTTTTTTCTTTTCCCCCCCCCTCTAATTTTTCTAGATTGCTGATGTTGTGAATAAGTCTTTGGACTTACATTTTCCTCCTTCTTGTGGGGTAACAATTATTGCAGAGCCTGGGCGTTATTTTGTCTCTTCAGCATTCACTATCGGTGTTAATGTCATTGCAATGAGGGTAAAAAGTAGGGACCAGGATGAGCTTGGTAAGTAATTAGAATAGTTTTCTTCTCTTTTAGATTCTCAAATAATCCCATTCTTAGAGAACCATGAAAATTGGGAACATCTGATTAAAATTGATGCCACAAAATATTTTATTAATTTTCAATGAAAAAGTTGTTCATAATTCTGAGGTTTAAAGTTAGTTTCAATATTAAATAAGGTATTGCCTTTTTATTTTTAATATAGATTATAATAAAATTGCAATTTTTCATAAATTAATTACTGCATCGATTCATTGCAACTCTCTGCATACACCTTATTTTGGGTTTCTTTTTGTTTTGTGAGTCGAGGGGGGGGCTTTACCCTGGGTAAAAAATGTAGTTACTTCCCTTAGATCAATTTTCCGACATTTAAAAAATGTTTCTATTTCAAGTTGACAATTTAACTATATATACTGATGGATACTTCAGTTTTCATCTCTTTTGATAGAATTAAATGAGAACAATCTTCCCAGTAAGAAACTAGTTTTTATATTTTCTTCTTGATATTAAAACAAATTCATTTTTAATCAAATAGTGTTTAAAACTTTTGTGTTATTATTATTCGGACTGTTGTTATTCCGAAATAACGTGTTTAAAACTGTTAAATTTGTCTTCATTAATAAAGTCCACAGTTTGTATTCAATCAAATTGTGGTCAAAATCTTCATAAGGCATTCAAAAAAATTATTTGAAGTTGAGTTGGAAAAAAAAAACTGGATGTTTTTCAACATCTGATAACCCAGCCATAAGCCATAAAACTAAACAATCTAAAAGTTGTTTTTTTTTCAATTTGAGAATCATTTGTTAAAAGCAAAGTAAAATTTTCTTAATCTAAAATCTTTTTTTATGTAAAAACATAAAATGTTTTCTGCAAATATAAGATTAGTATTTTGTAAATATTTATCATCGACATTGGGTTTGTTTTTTAATTGGTTAAAAAAACAAAAATATGAACTTCATCTGAAAATTAAAATCAAAACTTTTTTAATGAATAGACTGATTTTGCTTCAGGAATAATTTAAATTTTAAAAAAATGATTAGATCTTTTTTATTTTTTTTTAAACTTTTGGATTTTTTTTTTCTATTAAATTGAATTAATTTAAGCTGGAGTGAATGATTAAAATCACAAATCATTAAAAACTCTAACCTATTTTAAAGGATTTTTTCCCCATTTGTATTTAAATTTTTGCTTTCATTATTAAGATATCATACACACAAAAAAAGACAACTTTACTGTTCAATTATCTAATCTTTCATTTATGAAACTTTAAATTTGTCTTTCTTTTTTTTTTTTTAGGAGCAGACAGAGAGCCAGATGCAAATGACGAACCGCATTACATGTATTATGTCAATGATGGTGTTTATGGCTCCTTCAACTGTATCTTGTGGGACCATGCTAAAGTGGTTCCGAGTGTATTCCCGGTAAGATAGCTACCAACATTTTAATGCGCTTTAAAAAAAGCATAACAGAATGAATGAAATGAAAATATAAGATTACATAAATTTAGCTCAAATATTTATTACATAAAAGACAGTGAATCTGTCTGTGACAGATTTTAGTTCCCTATGCACATACATATTTTTTTAGGCAAATTCTTTTTTTAGAATAAATCAAGTCATACCTGGTTTTTTATTCTCCTCAAGGTCACTTTGTTCTCTCTCCCATAGATAGTTCAATTTTTTGTACCTTTTTAGGCAAAAAGGCATCCAAACCACCATTGTATTGTTGGAGTCCTGCGTCAATTTTCATATGAATCCTCTGTCACTAATGTTGTATTGTTAGGTATCTCCCTTATGTTGGTTTGAATTCCTCATCACCAATGTTGTGTCCCCATGAAAGATTTACTGAAAGACTCAGTCAATGGATGATAAAGTAAATGTGATAAACAGAAAGAAAACGATATACAAAAAGGTACGACAGTCAGGGTCTAACACAAGATGTGCCCTAAAAGTATCCACCAAACTGAATAAATCCCAACCAACATTATCCTACCAATGACCTGATACAAAAAACACTTCAGAAAACAAACTCCCTTATCAAACCAAAATAAATAGATAAAATCTTCGCATAAAATCTACATGACCTTAAATAACCCCAAGCAAACAAAACCATAATTTATAATTTTTGTTTTTAAAAAAGAAAAAAAGTTTCCAAAACCTTATTTCAATCAACTGTTTTGTTTTTTTAGGATCTGTCTGACTCTATGTTATACAGCTGTAGTCTGTGGGGCCCAACTTGTGATGGCATTGATTGTATCCTGCCCGAATGCCAACTGCCAGCTCTTGAAGTTGGTGATTGGATCTATTTTGATAACATGGGTGCCTACACCTCCTGCTCTGCCTCCACATTTAATGGGATGCCAGAACCCAAGTTTTACTACTACTGCGATAGTGTCCTTTGGTAAGTACTACCATTAACTTGCACAGGCTGATCCGAAAGTAACTCCTTAAGATTAATTAAAATGCTGTAATATTTTTCTCAATGGGTTTGGTTGAAAGAAGTTGACTCAACCTAACCAAAAGATTTGGAAGAACTTGAAAAAAGAATACATGAAGTTAGGACTTTTTTAATTCATCAAGAGTTTCTTGTAGAATCAATTGGTATAGTTATGGTCGACTTGACTGGCAAATGTTAATGCCCATATTGAATTTGAAATAAAAGTCCATGTATACTTCTTATATTCATTAATTATATAGAAAACAATATAGATTTTTGTTTTCTTACATTTTTTAATGAAACATGACTGGTTAATGATATTCTGCCGAAGTATACTAAACTTATAGAAATTAGACTTCAAAAAATTATTTTAGAATTGGGAGTTACTCTTGCATCGCCGCGTGTGGGTGTAAATATACACACGCATAAGTTTTTTTCCTTATAAATTTTTTATAACTAAACAATCTGTTTCACTTTTATCTAGGACAAATTGTGAATGAATATTTAAACAGATTTTCACATTTGAAATCCTGTTAGAATTTAATGAAGCTAGTTATTAAAATAAATACAATTATTTCCAACCAATTTGTTTTTCTTATGATGACAACCTAAATGGATTCTTATTAGAAATAAAAAATAAGACTATTATCTCTTATGCAAGTCCTTCATACGAGGGACAGAAAATTTGCTAAGGTTGATCATATCAAGACCAAGCAAATGTACGACACTGATGCTATGCCATGCCAGTTTGAGTTATTGTTATGTTTAAACAATATCGTTTAAAGCTGTATCAGCGTTGTGGACAATTCAGTCTGAGATAAGATTTGTAAATAAATTGCCCTGGGATTTTCAGTTCAAATATTCTATTAGTGGATGTGCAAAAAAATATATATATATCTATTAGTAGTATTAGTTAAATGTATCCATCATAAATTTGTTTGGGCAAGCATCTGCCATGACCAAAAAATGCTATAATGATAGAATTATGGCATTTTATGAGCAATGATAGCCCACTAGGATGCTGTGTGGCCAATGCAATGAATAAATTAACTCCTGATAAATAGGAGGTCAACTTGGGGCAATGGATAAGCAGCTAGTTATTGGAATCAAGTCCTGTTTATGTTCACATTTAGACAATTTAAAAACTGGGTGGACAAAAAATGTTTCTCAAAACTAATTGCTCTCTGCATTAAATGACCTAAAAAGTTGATATGCCATAAAACAAAACAAAGAAATTATTCCTTATAGCCACATTACCGTGTGTCATTCAATGTTATAGCAAGGATTATACTTTCACTTAGGATTCTTTTAAAATTTATTCTTTCACAAATGATAGATCGATTTTAATGAAAACTTTATCTTAAACGTATTAAATGATTTTTATTTTGTTTTGTAATTCTAGGGACAAAGTGTCTTGGAAAGAAAGCAACTGTGAGCTACTTAAAACACGTTGTGTGCTAGATGGAGCAAACTATGAAGGAGACCAAGAACCACTTAAAATCCCCAATGTCTAACCCTTCACTCTGACCTTTTATCAACATTTTATGGATTTTGAGAAACTTTTTTTTTTTTTAATAGATAAATATTTATTACATTCTCCCCCCCTCCTTGTTTGTTTGGTTTAAATTTTGTTAAAAATAATTTTGAGTTTTGAAAATTTAAAACTCTTAGTCTTAAGATTTCCCTATTCAATAACTGCCTCTTAAAATAAAAAAAATTTCCTTGAAATGAAATTTTTGGAGGCAAAAGGAGAAACATTAGTGTGGGTTTCTTTTCTTTTTCTTAAAGATTGCAGCTACTGTTTTAATATTTTTTTTAAAATGTATTTTAATTCTTTAATCCAGCCCAATTCTATTTATTGAATTATTTATTTGAAAATGGATCAACTTGCACACAACTTGTATCAATCATCCTCTTTTTCTTTCTGAATTTATTTCCTGCATTTTTACAATCAATTAATTTGGCAGGATTCGCTTTTACCCATTCCTTTATACATACCAATAATTTTACTCTTCATAGGGAGAGGGGGGAGCAATTAATATATCATATCTCTGTATAACCTCTATTTAGCTATCTGTATGTTACTTTGCTTCTTGTGGACCCAGGATCAATTGTAACTGTCAGTTTCTCACTAATGCATTTGACTAAACACAGCATGCTTAGTAAATGCATGAATAAGAAACTCTGTCATTAAATGGCCTTGTCTCCTTGTCCACACTAAAAAGTTTCTAAACCTGAATAGGTTTTATTATTGATAACAAGCACTCTTCTTATTAGATAGTTTTTTTTTTTACTGTAAATCATATATTTAAAAATGGGCATTTTTCTAAAAGACTTTTACATTGAATGTCTTAAATCAATTCAACTTAATTTAAAATTCCTGAATTTTAAGATTTACCAAAACCTACACTTAATATAGTTTTTATATTTAAGCAATAATTTCCTTTTTGCTTTTTTGACTTTTGAATTCAGTTGAAATTATTTTTTTATCTTGTGTAAATTTAGAATTCATAGTTTAAAAAAAGAAAAAATATAGAAGAGTGTCTTTAAGTTTTTTTAATTCTCATTTCAGAATCTTTCAAAACTGATCAATTTTTAATATTGATTTCTGAAAGATTAGTAATTCCAAATCAATTTGGATTCTAATCTATCAATTTGAATTTTAGTTCTTTGACAAATGAATTCACATTTTAGAAAAAGAAAATTTAATTATTTGTCAAGTCTCATTTAGAAAGCTTTAATAAGAAATCAAATCCATAATCTTGCTGTAAATTTTGCTTATTAAAAAGTTTAAAAATCTATTTAGTTTTAAAATGAAAGGGAACCTTCACCTTAAGAAAAACAATATTCTCTTTCCTATTCATCAAATCTTGGAAAAGAATTCGTATAAATATGAATTCATGAAGTATGTGTGTGCAATGTGCCACCTTCATATATTAAACCAAAGCATTCTTTTCATTGTGCTGCAAGCAAAGTTTTTAAAACGATTTGCTTTATTTGTGTTTTGTGTGTGAGCTGCATCTGATATGTTTAACCTTATTATTTATTATAACTTTAGTTTTCTTTTATTTCTTTTAAGCTTTTAAACTTTTGTTCATTTAAGTTTTTATTTAATTTTTTTTTTATTCTATTTAAGATTTTAGTTTGAAAAAAAAAAAATTGAAAAAAAAACAATTTTTGTCCATGTTTTTCATATTAGAAAAATAATTTTTAATGACTCTTTTAAGAATATTTAGGATTTGTTTTTTTGTTTTTTTCCTCCTATGATTAGGATTATTCTTTTTTTAAAGTAGATATTAAGAATTATAACCCTTAGATATGAACTTAGAAATAAGTAAATATTGAATATAATCTTTATTTTAGATGAGGTATGTTAAATTTTAGCAGCATTATTTGGACTTTAGCAACAATAAGGATGAGGACAATAGTCTGAATAGTGATTGTAAAAAAAAAAAAAATAAAGAAAAAAAAATGGTTTGGAATTTTCTAGTAGTTATTGGTTATTTAGGTGTCTTATTTCTTAATACCTATCATTATTCTTAGTTTAATCTACTCATTGAGAATTGTTAATTTTCTTTCCACGTTTTTTTTTTTACGAGGAGTTCACAAAGACCACACTCATTGTTATTAGTCTTCACTTTCTTCAATTAAGATTTTGCTAATTTGATTAACTTCTTTATTAATTAGATGGCTGGAATGTTAATTTAAGGCTTCCCCTCCCCCTACAAAAGAGGTTTTTAAAGATTTTAGTTGTAATATGAAAAATTTGATGGATAAGAATTGTACCAAAAAAATCTTCTACTCCTAAAAATGAGTTCTTGGTCAGAGAGTATTAGATTGGTGATCATACAAACTTTGGGAACACCTGCTATAGACAATTACTGGTCAATTTTCATGATGGAACATATATAGACATCCACAGTCACACTGGCCTAAAAAACTACCCACAACTGACAATGGAAGGAAGATATATGTAAACCAAAATGGAAATAATAAAACTATAAAAATAAAATAAAATTGTTGCTCTTTTTTTTTTCTTTCATTTTGTATATTGTTTTGTTCAATGGCATATCAATCTATTTGGAAGTTGGAGAAATCTCAGTCAAAACCATTGCATTCAACTTTAGCTGCAGATGGAACTTTTGGGTCTGCAGCTAGAAACTGGGAGTCATTTATTTAAGTTTAAGAAAGCCTTTAAGGATATATCTACTTGGTCAAGGCAAGTTGGCACAGACCTGTCAAGACATGGTCATTATATTTAAAATATGCTGGAAATATTCTTCAAGCATATGCTTTTTTTTTTATAGGAATATTCTTTTTAAAAAGAATGTGTTTAGTTCTCAGGAATATTCTTTTCTTTTTTTAAAGAACATGCTTTTCGTTCAATAAATATTTTTTTTTAAAAAAAGAATGATTTCGTTCAAAGAATATTCTTGTCACAGCCTTAGTCATTATAATCCTTGGGCATTTTTAATCAATGTTGCCTTTCACTTAGATGAGTTACTCTCGTGTTTTTGTAATCTGTCTTTACACCTAAATGAGTTATTCTCCAGAGTTAACAAGCCTCATTTGCCTGAGGCAGATGAAAGTGAATCAAATGGTTTTTGACTTAGATTTCAAATTTTGTAAAACAATTCCAGAATCCAGTGGAAGCCCATAAATAGTTTTGGTACTTACGTGATTTCTTCTGGGGATTGACAAAGTTTTTTTTTATTCTTACAGTAATTTTCATTGTTGGGAAATCTTCAATTTATCTGAAAAAAAAAATCATTATTTGAAAATAGAAGACAGTTTTTGGTTAATCAGCTTAATTAGTAAACTGTGACAACATACTTTTATTAAAAAATATTCTTGTCACAGCTTTAACCCATTCGACCCTATAAGGCCGATATATCGGCCCAGATGGCATAAGGCAAAAGAAGACACACCAATATTTTGACCCTCATATCTCAGACTAATATAATGGCTGTGTGTGACTGCTTGGTAATTTCGAGTTAGGGTCTACATAAATACAGATGTGAAAGGCATATTCTTTAATAAAATAATATTATCACAGCCCTATTAATTACTGCACTGCAACTTTTCGGACACCCTGACTATGGCCAACAACTCGACCCAAGTTCAAAACCAACTTAGAAATCCCAACAAAGCCTGGAAGAATCAAGGCCAGCCAAGCTCTCCCCCTCAACCAACCAATAACATAAAAAATCTGTGGTTTCCAATCATTCTTACAGGGTAAAAAGATGCAACATTAAATGTTCTGAGAAAAATTAGACATTAAGAAGGTGGTAGAATCTTATTTTAGCGTCCCTTACTCCAGAAAATATTATGACAAGGGCAAGTAACTCGATATTTATTTTACTTCACGTAGTATTTAACATCCAAAACTCTATTCCAATCATGACAGAGTTTTTGTGGCGCCAGAGATGTAAGGAAAATGAATTTGGCTGGATGCTGCGCAATATTGCTGAGTTTTAGGAGTTTTAAACACGGATAAAATAAATTCCGACAGAAATGAAAAAAAAAACAAATAAATAAACTAAATTGAAAGTTAAAATATTTTTTGAGTTTTATTAAACATTAAAAAAGTAAAAAGAAAACAACAAAAAAACAAAAAACACCCTAACCCAAAACCCACTATTTATTGAAAATTAAATCGTTTTCCAGTTATGCTCCTTGTCAAAATATTTTCTGGAGTAAGGGACGCTAAAATAAGATTCTACCTATTTCTCCATTTCCTTGTTCGCGCCGAAAAATTAATTGAAGGATAGAAAGCACAGGTTTTGTTTCAACCCTTTAAACCCTAAAGAACCAATATATCGGCCCAGGTGACTTATAAAGCAAAAGTCTACACACACGAAACGATATTTCTACCTCTATCTTTGGACCCTGGGTTAGCAATATTACCAAGTAGTAGTCACTCAGAGCCGTTCGTTCTAATAAAGGACCATAGGGTCAAAATGCCTGTCTTTTTTGTCTTTGGTTACTAAGGCCGATATATCGTCCCTTTAGAGTTAAAAACTTAAAAAGACAAATAAACCCCCACAAACCAGATCCGACCCGCAAAAAATATTTTATTTTAAAAACCAGTCTTGTTTAATTATTCGAAACATTATTTTTTAACAAGCAGAAAGACTCATTTGCCTAAAAAGATAAAGCAATAATTATTGGCGAGCAAATGGAGAAATATTTTTGGCTCGGGGACTTTGCACCAGTTGCAAGACAGCAATTTGATTTGTTAGGGTTTAGAGTTTAGGCTAAGGGTTTAGGGTTGGGCCAAATTTCTCCATTTGCTTGTTCTGCAAAAGAAAGCGCCTAATCATTTATATTGACTAGAAAAATATAGGAAAAAGAAGCACGGAAAATTGAAACACGGAAATATAAAAGAGCATTTTTGGGAGTGAATGTGTGTCAGTCGTCAATTAAATTATTTTTTAACTGGTTTGGTTTACTTGGATTTAACGACCTATCAACCCTTTATGGTTATTTAAGGTCTCATAGGTTTTTGGAAGAATTTTGTCTATTTATTTAATATTATTTGGTCTGCTAGGTTTTAACGACTTATCAACCATGTATGGTTATTTTAAATAACCATAAATTTTAGGAAGAATTTTGTCTGTTTATTAATAATTTAATTTAATATTATTTGGTTTGCATAGGTTTAACGACCTATCAACTATTTATGGTTATTTAAATTAAGGTCTCATAGGTTTTTGGGAGAATTTTGTCTGTTTATTTAATATTATTTGGTCTGCTAGGGTTTAACGACCTATCAACTATTTATGGTTATTTAAATTAAGGTTTTATAGGTTTTTGGGAGAATTTTGTCAATTTATTTAATATTATTTGGTTTGCATAGGTTTAACGACCAATCAACCATTTATGGTAAAAGTCTCATAAGTTTTTGGGAGAATTTTGTCTGTTTATTTGATATTATTTTTATTATAGAAATTGTTTTGGTTTGTTTAGGGTTTAACAACATATGAACTATTTATGGTTAAGGTTTCATAGGTTTTAGAGAGAATTTTGTCTGTTTATTAACTAATTCAATAATATTTTTATTAGTGTTTTTATTTGGGGGTGGGATTATTTGGTTGTGAAATTTTTGGGTTTGTTAAGTTGATTGTTTGATTTTTTTTGTATAGAATTATTTCTGTAGTGGTAAATTCGGTCTCGTGGCTAAAATCAGGCTGTTTTTGATTGTTTTTAAATTAATATTATGATTTTATTTTTTCATTTTTTGGAGGCACTCTGGGTTGGACCACCAACCACTGCCACTGTTGGTTTTAGGTTTATTTATATAACTAAAATCAACGACAGAGAAAGGGAAAGGGGTTATAAAATAAGATTTTAGAAAGAAATTAAATGCAAATTAATTATATAAATATAATAATAATAATAAACATCAAATAATTATAAATAAATTAAAAATATTAGAAAAAACCCACCGCACCTGCGTAACAATTCCTTGTTCTTCGTCTTCATCGTCTCCACTTAACGCCCGTTTTAACTTGTCCATATTTTATAGACTTCTTCTTGTTTTATTTCACAGTTTATTGACTAAGCCTTGTTTAATTCCTAGAATCGGTTCATATATATTTATATATATAATAATATAATTAATTAATCCTTTTCTTCGACAAAGAAAAAAGCCGCAACCAAAAAGCGTTTTGAAGTGAAACGTGCGCGCGTGGAGCGAACAAGATGTCGACAAACAACGAATCAAAATAACCGATGGCGCCCTCTGGCGAGTAAAACAAGAACTAACCTGTTCTTTGAGAGCATCAACTCTGCGGCCAAGTGGCTCACTAATCACTATTGTCTGTGTGACAATATGCTTTTAAAGAATATTCTTATCTTTACTTAATTTACTTAGAATATTCTTGTCACAGACTTGATTATTTTTTTATTTTACCATTTCTTTTAATTCTTTACTTATTAGTAGGGCTGTGATAATATGCTTTTATTAAAGGATATTCTTGTCACAGACTTGACTATTTTGTGATTTTACCATTTCGTTTAATTCTTTACTTATTAGTAGGGCTGTGATAATATGCTTTTATTTAAGAATATTCTTGTCACAGACTTGACTGTTTTTTGATTTTACCATTTCTTTTAATTCTTTACTTATTAGTAGGGCTTTGATAATATGCTTTTATTAAAGATTATTCTTGTCACAGACTT
>JAUZSX010000006.1:201416-239678 GCA_034780655.1 Idiosepius hallami | reverse complement strand
TGTGTAGCCGTCGTGACGAGCCGTGAAACGGCGATACAGGCCTGTCGACTGATTTCAAAAAATTATTTTATATATATATATATATATATATATATATATATATAAGAAATTAAAAAAAATAGGAAAAGGGGGGAGAAAAGAACACTAAAATAAGTTAAATGAAGAATTCAATAAAAGGAATATGAAAACAACTGGTTTCAACCCAGAGGCTTATCAAGTTGTCTCCCTGAGATTTGCAAATAATTAGCGAATGAAGAGTGAATGATGATGAAAAGAGATAGGGATATATATATATTTATGTGTGTGTATGTTGAAAATGTTGTGTATATTTATAATTAGAAGTTTTCAGTAACAGTGATAGTATGAGTAGTATATTAGTATAGACCCTAAATCAATAGCCTTTAGAAATTGTCATGCAACTTCTACCACCTCCAGCTCCACTCCCAGTATATAAACAAATGTAGGCAGTGCAATAATCCTTAAGGCTAATGATTGCACAAGTAAGAAATTGACAGTCACCATAGTATTTGATGGAAGGCAGGACAGACTTAAGTTATTTGTCACACTAACAATTGCACCTTCATTAAAAATTTTCCTTGATGGCCCTCTTGTAGCATCGAGTATTCAGCTCTTGTCCTCCAGTTTTGGGGTTAGAATAGGGCCAACAACCCAATTCTGTTAAAAAAGGGAAAGTTACAGAAACCGGGAAGACAATGAGTTTGTTGAGGGAGCATTGCGGTGGCCCTATGTTCCCCAGATAATCAAGAGGCTTAAAACATTGAAGTCACTGACATCTAATAATCTAGAAATATTACACAATCCTTTTGATTCTGTTTTTGTATCCTTCCTCTTTTGTTGGCATTCATTTTACTTACATTATATCAACACCCTTACAATGAAATGGAAGGTGGGGTGCATACCAGACAGCTGATAGTTCCTTACCGACAGAAAGGCACTAGACTCGGTCTTTGTGCTAAGAATAATGTATTCGTAAAAATGCTGTTATTTAATGGTGGAACTCAAAATAACATTCTTCTTCTTGAAGAAAATGAGAATCTAACAAGCTAAAAGCAAAGCTAATAATATCAAAGAACTATAAATAATACTTCTTTTCATACACACACACATTCCAGGTTTTTCTGTAAATTGGTTCTCTAAGCAAATACTTCAACAAAACCAGATTTTCTTTTTTTATGAAAAATAATTAACAAAAACAAGATTATTTAAAATTGTACTTATATAAAGGATGTTTTAATAAAACCAGACATTTTAATAAATTATTTCTTTATCAAGAATCTTTTATCAAAACAAGATTAAAAAAAAAAAAAAAAAAGAATGTACCTTTATAAAGAATCTTTTAATAAAACCAGATATTTAATTGTTTTGATTTGTGTTTTACGTCATATCAACCTCTTCAGGTCATTTAATGCAGAGAACAAACATTTTTTTTGATAAACGTCCGTTATGACCACATGTAGATATTTTGAATAACACAATGTGCACCATTTAACCCATAGCTAGAGGAAATGGAGAGATTCATACCTTTCCCAAGAATATTAGTTTAATTATGAGTGTAATTTGGAAGACTAGGATTCAAACTAGCTAAGTAAAATTCTGAAGTCCAACTGCCTACCCACTAGGCCAAATGGACCTCCCCAGATATTTAATAAATTGTTTCTTTCTGAAGAATATTGAAGAAAACAATACATTTTTTAATTGTATCTATTTAAAGATTGTTTCAATAAAGCAACACATTTTCATAAATTCTTTCTTTAAATAAGAAAGTTTCAACAAAAGTACAATTTTCTAAGAATAACTTAAGCATTAAACAATTCTAAAAGGTTTGATGTGCCATAAAACAAAACAACTAATTGTCTTCATCAAAATTCCCTTTAATAATTTAAAAGTTTATTCCAGTTTTTTTCTTCTTCAACTGTAAAGAAATTGTCTAGTTTTACAGATTCTCTTATTATCTCCATGTGAATCTCTTTTTTTTACCTGATCTGATTAAAAGCCTCTTTTATACAGATCTTTCTTTTATACAGATCGTTCTGTAGTATTCCATTTCTTA
Source organism: Idiosepius hallami (assembly GCA_034780655.1). Classification (NCBI taxonomy): domain Eukaryota; kingdom Metazoa; phylum Mollusca; class Cephalopoda; family Idiosepiidae; genus Idiosepius; species Idiosepius hallami. Next base: position 237,607 of record JAUZSX010000006.1, on the reverse strand, counting down.
AGGAAAAAACTATTTTTGTTGTATTTTTTTAAAGTTCTTTGATGAGTAGTTAAACCGTTTTTTTTTTTTTTAAATATGTATAGAGATTTTCTGACAAAGCATGGGAACATACCAGGTGGATATCACAGCAGGCAAACATTCACCCTTTTTTTTTAACAAAATAATAGAAAATATATTAAAAATGTATCAGAATCCAAAATGGAAATGTCCTCAGAGAAATATTCTATTATAATATCAAATTCCCCTTCCTGTACTTATGAAGCACTTTACGCTTCAAATATACACACATTTTTTTTTAAAACAAGTTTTGTTAAAAAGAACAGAAATCTTCAGTCAATTTATTTTTATCTTTATTTTTCCAATGGTAATACTGAATTTTAACACCCATGGGTGCCATATTTAGTGATAGCTAGTTCAAACTGCAAAAAATACACTAACACCTTTCCACTTTTCTGATGAGCATCTTTATATCAGAAAAAAAAACTGCCTAAATATATGTATATTTTTTCTGTACATGCTTCTATGTGTTCAATATCATTTTTAAATTTAACCCTCAGATTTTTGTAAGATTAATTATAACATAGCAAATTTATCTAGAAAGTTCACTATTTGGATTTTTCTAATGATTTTAGATTCTTATTGGAAAATTAATCAAAATTAAAGGACCATCTTTTTTTTTCTAAAACTTTTCAATGAGGGAAGGCAACTCTTTAAAAAGAATGAATTTATTTTACTTGTTTTTATGCTTTTATTTTAGATTTTAATAATCATTTATTTGTAAAGAAGCTGACTCTAAAATATTGAATTATATCTCATGTCTTCATTTTTGTGTGTGTGTGCGTGTGTGTGGTTGTTTGTGTGTGTGTGTGTGTGTTAAATTTCAAATCTTTGGCTGAGTGAGATAAAGGATTAAATAAAACGAATAGTAAAAAAAGAATCATGAATAATTAATTGATCTTTTTATTTATTATCTAATTAAAAATAAACATTAATTATGAAAGAATAAAAATAATGATAATTAAAAATAATAATAAATAAGGTTTATGGTAAGAAGTATTATTATTATTATTATTATTTGAAAAAAATGAGTTACACATATTAATTCTTCTGTAGATCTTATTTATTCCTTACTTCAAAGTAATTCTATTCTTTCCTTTCTTTATTTAACAATGTAATCAGTTACAGACAACAGGGCCTTTCTATTTAATTTATAAGAGCTTTATAGTATTTTCAACTACAGAAAACTGTCCAAATGGGCAGAAATTCAGCTATTGGTTGTATTCACAATAACCGTATATCTTTTTGAAAACCATATCTTACCAAATTTAAAAAAGACCTGGCAGTTGTTGATTAGTGCTTGAACTCTGGCCAGATTGAGCCATTGGTCAATTGCATTGCAAAGGAGGCTATATGACTGACAATAAAAGTATCAAAGATGTTCTTGTTACATACTCTTCTAATGCATGCATTCTGATGTAGGTCACTGCACTTTGCCTGCACATAATAATGAGAGTTTAAAGGCTGTAGCTGACTGCCTGTCAATATGCATAAATCACTTGCTGCACAGCCTCAAAACGTGGCATAACTGTAAAAAAAAATAGCGGGGAGATAACCTATTGTATTTTCTTCTCAAGAGCCCATAACACATTCAGTATGCCTCTGATCATGTTCTATCCAGTGCATTCATTTTAGTAACAATATCCTTGGGTAAGGTATGGATCTCTTTTCCCCCCCTCACCTATGAATTGAAGGAAGCAACTAGTGTTCTTTAATTTATTGATGAAAAGAGATGTTCATAAACAAAATGACTGAAATGTTTGATATCCAATAAATGAGACAAAACCAAACAGATTATAAAAATGCACAGTGAATTTTTATGTTGATTGCAATAAATTCAAATTTCCAAACTATACAAGGTTACATATTGTAAAACAAACATCATCTTCAAAAGTCTTGTTAGTATTTAGAACCTATGATATTAAAGTGTATATTCTCATTTATTATTGTTACATAAAACCTGTATGCACTCAGAATCAAATATGTTGCAAGATTAACAGGTTCTGAATGTTACTTAGGTATTCAGTCATTATATCATTATCAAAAGGTCATTAAATACGTTCTATACCTATGAACTAAAGAAAAAATATCTGGCATATCTAACAAAGTATACATTTATTTCTTATTGGGGAGGTTGTTTTTTTTTTTGCATGAAGTTAGCCTGAATTCTTGCCACTTTTTTTTTTTTGGTTGAGAATATATTCTAAAACAAATCAACCAAGTAATAAATTTGTCTAGAGCTTCTTCAGCTTGGTTGTCTTTTTATCTATCTCAGTTTGTTCATATCTATTTAACAAATCTGTCTGTTTATAGAATTGATTTAATTTTCATATAAAATACCTATCTACATGCCTGTGTATTGTATCTATAAAGAAATTACTTTTCTTTCTACTTCAATGGAGAAAATTATCATATTCACAGAGTATAGTTCCCACTTATATTAATGTTAAAAAGGTCATATTTTTAATGATTTCATATTATAACATTGTTTAACTCTTTATATCCTACATATATAAATGAAATATAAGTTATAAAGTTTAATAATTATTAAGTTTACATATTTATTTCAAAATCATATTTTTAATAATTAGGTGTATATTCTGTGGTAGTTAACACCCCTGTTTATGACACAATATGAATTAACCCAAGTGGTATATAAGCCAGCCATTTTGGCATCTGGCAGAGATAATGCATACAGATAATAGCTGCACGTATAATATTTGAACTCTCCACCATAATAATTGTGAACCTGTAATTAGGGACACAACAGAGTGCTTTTCTCATTTTTCGATACAAGGATTACTGTCCTATTTTAATATAAAGCATAGTTTTGAAATTTTGCTAGAAACTGTTTTTCATTTACTGCTTAATAAATCATATTGTTTGTTCAGAATTAGTCTGTTTAAAGCAAAGACTAATTTCTATTAAGAGATGATTAACATTTCTATAAAATAAAATAGAATATATATATAATTAAAATATAGATAATCATTTCTATAAAAAATTAGGGCTAAAGTAATTTTTTTCATTCCAATGTGTTTCTTTCTCTAGAAATAAGACATTTTGGTTCTTTTACAAGTTATTTTTTTGCTGCTCAACGATTTCATTTATTTTGATTATTATGAGAACACATTTTCAATCAAAGTTGGTATTGCATATATAACTAGAAATATATGAAAACTAAATACAAATAATCTAAAATTCCTATCATAATTATTATGTCCCATCCCCAAAATTATGACACATGAAAAATATTGTTTAACAGAAATTCTGAGTAATCTAATACTACTAATTAAGACATAGGTAATTTGAACCAACATTGTACCCTGTCTATCTGTGAGTCTGTCTGTCTATCTATATCTATATCCCTCTCGTTATTTTTCTTAGACAAAATTTTATAATGGAGGCAGGGGTGATCACTTTAACAAAGGGAAGTAACTCATTATAACTTTTTAACTTCTGTTCTTGGTTGTTAAAAGTTTTGCTGATATCAAGAAAATCGAATTATTGTTTATACTGCTGCTGCCATAAAGATGACAATAAAAGCCTGCGTAATGTAAATAATAATAATAATAATAATCAAAACTAATATAAAAAAACTCGAACAAGCGACTTTCTTTACTTATCTTAATGTAACACAAATTTAATTATACTTTAGTATTTTTGTATTAATATTTTATTTATAGTTTGTTTGTTTTTTTCAATTTATGGACATTAATTTTCTTTTAGCATATTTCATTTGTGTTGCACTAGTTATTTTTCTATTATTTATTTTTTTTTTTTTTAAACCAATTCAATAGTTCAAGAGAAGAAATTATTCTTTATTCAGGTTTTTTTTCTTGGATTTAATACTTGGATTATTTTAATACTTTGCTGAAAACCTCAATAATCTTAACTTCTTATAAAATTAGCAGTTGGAGATTTTTCTCACTTTTAAGTCTGAAACACAATATACACACAGGGCTGTGCTTAGGGCTCCTGCAGACCTTGCAATTGCAGGGAAGGGGGCCGCAAGGCTCATTGGCTTCGCAGATCTTTTATAATACAAAAATGACAACAATAATTATTCATTAGGATTAAATAGAAAATCATTATTACACTTCTATGTTGAAATATATATATAACAATCCATCTCCATATATTTGTATATGTATGTATATATAAACTTTGATCGAAGCTTACGAGTATAGTATCTTGTGTGGATGTGTAAGTGGCCTTTTTAGGGGAAAGGGGCCACAAGGTGCATTAAGCCTCGGGGCCACTAGGTGGCTAAGCATCGTACTGTATACACATTAGTCATTTGCATAGTATCATTATCGTTTTCCAACATTAAATAACCTAAACAAAGGTTAACATGCCATTAAACAAAACAACAAATTCTTTTGTCTATTATTTATGATAATCTTCTTTTTTAATCTTTTTTAACTTCAACTTCAGAATCCTGTTAATGGAATTAGTGATGTATATAAACGACTAACACAATCGGGACAGGAATCCCCTTTCACACAACAAGTGGTCAATAATGGACCTTCGTCCCAAGGAGCCATGAATCTCACCAGACGCAGATTTTCGCCATCAAATTCAGTAAGTTTTCGTCTAATCTACTTTTCATAGTTTTTGTTTTAGTACTCATTCATTGCATTGCCTGTGCAACTCAGAACATTTTAATTATAGGAGTAGATTCTAATAAGAAGCACAGGTGTAAATTATTTAATCCAGCTTGAAGACCACTTATGGAAAACCATTTTAATTCATTGGCAGCTTTTTTTTTTTTCAGGTCTGGATACCCCACATTAAATATCAAGTATCTAAACCTAAAAATGACTAAGTACTTTGATATATTTACAAAATACATTTCAGCCAACTTTGCTCTGAGAACATTAATGAGTTTGACATACAATGTTTTACTATTGCTTTTTTTTAATCTTTATTTTAGTTTCGGACCCACCAATCATCAGGGATGTATGCTGGTAGGCGTTTGATCTCTCCCAACATCTCCAGTGACTTAACCAGCAACAGTGAATTAACCAGAAAGCGAATTGAACGAGTGCAGAGAGCCCGACTTTATCTTTTGCAACTCACTGGACCCAATTCATTCCTCATAGGTGGTGATTCACCTATGCATAAATTCAAAGTGATCATTGGACCACAGGTAAGCCATTTATTTTCTTCTTCCCAATACAACAATGTATGAGGGTAAATTCTGAGACAAATTGATAAAAAACTTTATTTATGGAAGTGACAAAATTATTTTTCTAAGTAAGATCCACCTAACTAAATACACTTATGCAAGTGATGTTTCCATTGAGAAATTCCTTCTCGATAAAATTTTGTTGCTCTATTTTTATACAGATTGAGTTTGTCATTTGTCTTAGAACTTTTTGATTTAGAATCATATTTTAGCAGTTGACCATCAAAAGTCCTAACTTGCCAAGTGCCTGGGAGCCTCAGGGTACTCCTTATAACATTAACAATTTAAGAAAAATGTAAATGGAAACATTTTAAAAAAAGAGAAATTTTCTCTTGAAATTTTATGGTATTTTAAAAAGTTCTCTTAAGGTATAAACTATGCCGTTTCAAGCGTTTTTAGTCACGTTTGGCTTATTTGAACTTTAGTCTTTTTTATTCAGGGTTTTCAAAAAGTTACTGAGGCAGTGTGTTTGTTTAGCTAGCTGAAATCAGAATATACCTAAATGTCTTTATCTCACAACCTCCAGTCAGTTTGTTAGTCTGTGTTGTACATTGAACATATGGATGCTCTATAATTACTATACTGTATAGGATTTTAGTTATAAGGTAATTTTAATTATAATTTTAGGATATTTTGGCTAAATTTTTTATCCTTGGAACATTCAATTCAGTTTCCTTTTGTAATTTAAATTAGAATAATTGCCTTGAGGTACAAATTTTTGAGATACAATGGCAGTCATGGGACAAATTAAATTTGTATCTCGAAATATCATTGTATTTTTTATTGGACTGACAACTGACTGCAAAGCGAAGATACTGACAGTTACCAAAGGCCATTGACTCTGTGTCTACGCTTACCTATTATATATATATACATATATATATCCTGTATTTTCTAATATTTTTAACTTAACATTTATTGATCAGTGTTTGAGGGTTGAATATACAACTTATTCTCTATAGATTAAATTATTGGAAGAAAAATACTGAATATTAAATTCCACTTCCTGATATTCTTCTATCAAGACTGATGAGTACTTAGACAAAAACTATAAGAAAACTTACTGAATTTGATGGCAAAAATCTGCGTCTGGTGAGATTCATGACTCCTTGGAACGAAGGTCCATTATTGACCACTTGTTGTGTGAAAGGGGATTCCTGTCCAGATTGTGTTCGTCGTTTATATACATCACTAATTCCATTTTTTTGTTCTTTCTTCTATTTTTTTTTCTTTCCATCTTTATTTCTAGTTTCTTATCTTTTTTTCTTCCTTTTTCCCTGATTGCAACAAGATTAATACCAAACAGACTGGCAAATGTTTAGTAACGGCTTCTTATTAAAAACAACAATACATTGGGGCCTGTCTCTCTCTTAAGATATAATGTATTTCTAAGGCAAAATTTAAGTCTGGAAACTTTTTTCTCCTCATTTTCCTCTTCATTGGTTTCTCTAGCATTAGAAATAGATTAAGCTGAAACTAAATAAATGTACCACAGGTGTATTTGTATTCATGTTAAAAGTCTATTACAATGCAGTAAATAAATAGGCTAACTATATGTGTGTGTACACATCTATAAATACACTCCATAAACTACTCTCATTTTTATTCTTTTAATTCCCCCTGTACATATCCCCACCAATACCACCCACCAGCCCCTGAGGATGAATCGAGATCGGTTCGAAAGCGCTAGGGCCACCCAAGCAAAATACGTTGATTCAATACAAGACCAACCACCGGATATCTGGTCAAAAATCAGAAAACTAGAAAGTATTTATTTAAAAGAGTGCAGACTGAACACATCAATTATGTTTAATCAGGCTTGTTTACGAGATGAATTGATGTGGTGTGTATATAAAAAATATATTATTGTTAGCTTCCACCCATGTCAAAATATTGGGTTTGTTTCTCTTGTCCCCTATCTTCACCAATGCTTATGTTTGACATGACTTGCAAGGCCTATGTAGATATGTATGTACATATATGTGTGTATGTCTATGTGGATATATATTTTTTTATTTACACACACACACACACAATTTTAGAATTACCACATGACTATGTAAAAATATCTTTTAAAAAAGATCATCATGCCTATTCTAGACACTCCATTATTAGTCAACATTATCTGAGAATTGAAGACAGCATTTTTATCTATTCTTTCACTTTATGAATGAAACTATAAAAAAAACATAGGTTCACAATAAGAAATAAATGAAACAACATTTAAAATAGATATTAATTTTTTTATTTTTTCTATTCTGTGTTTAAAATTATTTACTTAAAAAAAATTCTTATCCTTTTATTTGTGCCAATACGAAAATACTATAAGTTAAAATGAATTTTTCCATGTTTGTAACAGTGTGCTTATTTCATTGAATGAGTTAGTTCCCTTTGATTTTTTTTGTTCCTGATATGTTTTTTTTATTTAGGGGAAATAACTCTTTAATTAGTTTGAGTTTTTGCAACAACTAATTATTTTCCATTTGAATGCCTATTTTTATTCTAGCTTATTTTTTAATATTAATAATCGTTTATACATTCAAAAACTTCATTTTTTTTCTACTTCGAAAATGAACTCTTTTAAAATATTTTGAATAATTGTTGTTCTTTTTTTTTATTTAAGATTAAAGTATTTACCAAAATTATACAAAAAATTTTAACCTAAAATTCCAATAAATTTTTGTATTTCTTGCTAAATACTTTAATAGTAAGTCATGATTTTAAAGTGCATTGATTTTTTTTAATTTTGTTTCTTTCTCCTTGCAGAAATGCAGCTGTGGTCGTAGTCCTCACTGCGTCCACGTTTTGTTTGTGATGTTACGTGTGTTTAAAGTAAAAGAGACGGATCCCTCTTTGTGGAGCAAAACATTGAAAAATTATGAAGTAAATATGTCACAATTTTGTTTTTTTTCTTTTATGGCTTTCTTTGTTGTTTTCTTTTTTTTTTATGATTTTGAAGTCCAACTGCCTATTCACTGCCCCAAGTGGACACCCTACTCATCTCTTTCACTATTTATGTGCCTCTTCCTTTCTATTTGCCCATCTTTTTGGAGAGGCTTTAATGAACACTAGCTGCATCTTTGCAAAGGATAAATGTCCCCAACACAAGATGTTAAATTAAATAAGCATTAGGAATAATGTAAAATAATACCATTGATGATTTATTAAACTTTAAAATGAGACAAAAACATTAGAAGGATATTTTATTAAAACTAAAGTTTTCTAGCAAAAATATTTTAACAGAACCAGATTTTTCTGCTAATTGCTTTTTGAACAAAATAGAGGGTTTGAAAAATAATAAATAATTGGAGCTGTGAACGTTTGATTGATATTGGTTTTCTATGTTATTTATAAACATATAAAAAGGATTTCATGTATATACAACATATAAAATCAATAGCAACTAAAATGTCCACAGCTCTGGTCATCATTTTCAATCTATTCATTTTTCTTTCATTAGAAAGCCCTTTTTTTCTTTTTACTTTGAATTTATTTTTTATAATACATTGTTGGAACTTTATTTTCAATTTCTTCTAATATATATATATGATAGAAAAATTGGAAAGTAAATTCCGACGATATATGATAGTAAATCATTAGAAAAAACAAAAAAACGTGTTGGCACTAATGTACATTCTTGTTTTTTGCTTTTTCTAATGATTTTCTATCAAATATCGTCAGAATTTACTTTCCAATTTTTCTATCATATATATATATATATATATATATATATATATATATATATACTACAAATACTGCCCGGGCACTTGCCACTAAGTTAATTAAGAAAGCCAATTATATAGGAAAGCAATTAATGCTTATTTATACTAAATTAATTTCTAATTCTTTTTTTTATAATAAACTCATTTCTAAAGCTTTTTTCTAAAATAGCTATGGAAGCCTATTATATAGGAAAGCACTACCGTAAATATACAGATTTTAGTAGACTTAATCATTTTTAAAAAATAACTATGTTAGTTTCTTTTTCTGAAGAACTCTGCATATAAAAAAGATTTTATTTTTCAAATAACTATTTTAGTTTTATTTTCGAGCTACAAGATAAAGGGTTTCATACAACCACAACGATCTGATTTTTATAACTATATATATGTGTGTGTCACCGTCTCTTTATGTATCTCATAAAGCTTCTCTGTCTTTCCTAGGTGGAAAATTTATTTCGAATGTACAACGACAGACGAGAATTGCTTCTTGTCAATAAAGGACGCTCAAGAAAAATGCATAAAAAACAAATGGAAGAGAAACAAGAAAAACTGGCTGTTCCACCTGAAAGTGATACTGGGTAAGTATTACACAATATCTATTTAATTACCAGCAGATACACCTGGTGCTGCCCAGGTGCTGGTTAGTTTTGCAAGTATGCAGTTTCTAAAAGATCATTACAAATAAAAAGACCAGATTGACATCAAATGGTAGAATGGACTGATAATAGTCAAAGAACATTAACCCCTTAAAAAAATAATTTTGTCTGGGAAAGATGAAGCTTATTAATCAGAGAGAGTAACTCCTCTAAATGCAAAGATAATACTGATTCCAAAAACCTATGTAGATGAGACTTCTCAATGAAAGTAACTTATCTAGGTGAGGGCCAATACTGATTAGAAAAAGATGGCCTTGTGCCTAATTTGTGTTGGTGCTCAACCAAGTAGATAAATCCTACTTTCTAAAGGTTTTTTGTTTTATTTTACAATACTGAAAAAAAAATCAATGACTACAAGCTCCTCTCCTCGTTCATTTTTTCTTTCTTTTTTTTTTATCCATTCTCCTGTTTTGTATTTTGTTAGGTTCAGTAATTTTTTATTCCTTTTTTTTGTCAATTTTTTTATTTATTCTCTTTTAGGAGTTCAAAAGATGATGAAGATACTTGTCCGATTTGTCTTCTGGAGATGTTAGAAGGAGAAAGTCTTGTTCGCTGTCTAAATGGTTGTCAGAATCGATTACATCATCATTGCATAAGTGTTTGTAAGTTCATTGACTTCATCCCATTTTTTTTTTCTGTTATGGGAACTCACCCTATAAAACCCTAACTTGGACTTCCTCCAACCATAAAATATCTTCATGCTTGGGGGGGACACACAGAACATCTCACACCAAAAGCGACTACAACTGTTCTACTTGCTGACTGAATGTAAAGCCGAAACCCTATCACTACTTTTTTGTTTATCACTTGTTAAAACAATCAAAACAAATTAGTTTTAATTGATATTATTTTTTTCATCTACACATTTTTTGAATAATGATATTTGTATTATTTATTCCATAGACATACTAGTGAATTAGTCTATCAATACCTTTCCCATGGTGTTAACTCTATTATGTTCACTTAACAGCTAATTAGGATATTATAATTACATGGTCAAAGCGCTGAATTGCTGCATCCACTTTGATTTGCTCTAGTAAGGTCTGTAAAAGCAAATATTTTATCAGTTATTATCATATAAGATTTACTGTAACAAAACAAAACAAAACTATGTTTAGTCTAATGCAAGTTGTGTAAAAGTCAGTAGATTCCTACCAGTTGAATTATGAAATCCATAAAAGACTTGTCTGTTGAATATTTCTTTTTTTTTTTCTTTAGTTTAATTTTTTGAATGATTTTTTTTTTCAGGGTTTGAAGAATGTCACAATCAAAGTCCCTTAATATGTCCAATATGTCGGACAAAGTGGAAAAGTAAAATAGAAGATGACAAGTAAGTTTGGGGCTATCTAATTACAACCAACTAATTATCTGAAAAATAACAAGTTATGATAATAATTCTTATTTACTAATATATATATATATAAGTAAATGTGACCACTATGAAAATGCATTAGAATTCATTGCTGTAAAATTGCATTAAAAATGCCTAAGAGTTTATCATTATAAAAATGTTTTTGAATTCATAAGCGTAAACTGCATTAAAATTTATTACAATGAAAGTGCATTATAATTTACCATTATGACAATACTTTAATGCCATTTTTGAAAGTAGTAAAAATGTTTCAAAAAAATTAATATTAATATGAAAAAAGAAAAAAAAAACTCATCTAAATTGTTAATATCTATTCACCGAAACAAATAATCCAGTTTAATATAGTAAAATATTGTAATAATCAAAAATATAATAACAATAAGAGGTAATGTATCCATGAAAATGAACACAATCAAAAATAATTATTTTATTCTGAGATATTCTTTAATATTCAAGAAAAATAATTTTAGCAATCTTTTTACCAAATGACAAAGTTTTAAAATGTAAATCCCTAGTGAGAAAACCTTATTTTAAAGATGTAGGTAGATGAGTATCATTCTCTTGGTTGTTACAAGGATTTCATAGTTGTTGTTTCACCATGTTTCGGCCAACTCATCCTCTGGCCTTTTTCAGGTGATTAAACTACGAAACTAAGAGAGATGAAGACAACAGTCTGCAAAAGAAAACAATAAAAATAGATGAAGAAACCTCATCTCAAAGAATACCTTAATAAATACATTTCTGAAATTATTGTACAATTTCATTGGATTTAAATGAAATGAGAAAAATTTCCTAGAAATTTTCATGTTCTCCATATAAAAGAATTATTGATTATTCCAATTTTAATTTTTATTCTTTCCCTATTATAAATTGTTTTGCTTTCTTTTTAAACTTTAATTCTATCATCATCATCAACATTACCATCAACATCCAGTGATTCTAGTATTGGTCCAAGTGGTTCATCATCTCCCTTAATACCGGATGACCTGCGGCTTCCTTATGCTGAACCTATCCCTGCAGAACATAGGGACACTGCACGACCTTGGATACAAGTAAGATTTTATTTTTTTTTTTATTGTTATACTATAAAACCTTTAAATTAATTCCAAACTAAAAAAATTAATTATCAGTCAAGCACAGCAGTATTTGTGTGTGTTGGCGTACTGACTGCTAGTGGTTTAGCCACTAAACACACACGATTCAGGGGTGAGTTTCATGGGAATTTGCAAGATACAGTGCATGGTATTCTTAAATATTGAGTCTGTGTATTAGCATTCTCACCTCTGCAGGTTTAGCCAGCTCAACCACTGAACACACACACTTGTTGAGTTTCATGGGAATATGAATTTCACAAGCGGTCCCCAGCCACATGTATAGATTTGTCTAACCAAAGACTAAGGATACATCAACCCAGTGGTTTAAATGTGCCTTAGACATTAACCTCGGTATTTTTCACACCGGAGCAAGGTACAGTACCTGTTATTCTTAAATGGTCACCCATCTAACTACTGACCAGGCTTGACAATGCTTAACTTTGGAGATCAGATGGGAACTGGTGTCTCCAATATGACTTGACCGTATAACACAGAACTATACCTTGACTTAAGGCCCTAATCAATTCCTTTATAACTGGTAATTCACTCGACCATGAAGCCATAGTTTTTCTTTTCTTTCAGTTATGTCCAAGAACTTTCTATGATCTTGTATAGATAAATCATTTGATAAGAAAGCAATTCTTCTTTCAGATTCTTGGAGAAGATCTTGTGTGTTGCCTATTTTCAAGAAACTGGTCAATACGAGAAGCAGCCTTGAAACACCTGAGCCGTGAAATGGTTTCTACTTTGTTACGAGGGGCAGGAGAAGGTCGAATGGGGGCATTGATCTCTTCTTCACAACAAACAGCCACCCATCTTATGCTGGAATGTTGTTGTAGTGTCCTTGCTTTCATGTGTGCAGATCCTGTCTATAAAGTTTTTATTTCGTGTTTGGTAAGTATTTAACTACAATGCACAAATTCAATGAAACTAAAAAAACAAACCTATTTTCAAGTCTTTTTAGCTTACATCAGGGGTTCTTAAACTAGTGGTTTTCAAAGTGGGCGGTACCACCCCCTGGATGGGGGCGATATGAATTTTCAAGAGGGTTCTCGCGAGTAAGTAGTTGGATGAGGAAGCGTTAAAATTGTGAAGGGGGCCTTACAGCAATTAATGTGATTTTGGTAGAAAGGCTGGAAAAATGGGACAATTTAATTAAGCTTTCCCCAGTTGCTGCAAATTGACATTTGTGTCTGTAATACTTCATCTCCTAGATTTACTGTTGTTATGGCGTTCGTTAGAAGAGGAGGAGGCGCTGGCAATTTTGTCCAGCAGTGAAGGGGGTGCTGACAAAAAAAGTTTAAAAACCAGTCTTAAACTATGGGTCAAATGGGGTTGCTTAGCAAAATCTCAGGGTCACATGATTTTAATAATCTGCAGAACGGAGTTGATGCCCTACAAAATTCAGTAGTTTATATTTACTTGGTCGAGCACTAACCCAAGCTAGGCACAAGGCCATTTTAACATGCTCTTTATATCTTTAGGTTTTTTTGTAATTAGTGTCACACTTCACTAAGATGAGTTACTTTCCCTACTTAAAAAGCCTTGTCTGCTCAAGACAACTGAAAGTGAATTTGATAGATTTGAACTAGTGTATTAATATGATTCCAGAATCCAAGCTTTTACAACTACTGTACCCTCACTGTTCTTTGTTACAATAATAGATTTTATTGATTCGGAAATTAATTTTTGTATGTGTGATATTTGAACAAATTATTTGTTATAAATTTACGTCATTTGTCATAATTAATAAATAAAATATATTTATTCAATATTATTTGTCTGGGGTCACGAAAAATCTTACACTCAGAAAAAAAAAAACATCAAAATAAAATATAATATGTTGAAACATATAAAAACTAGACACACTCATACAAATTCATATTTATTCATATTAATCAACTAAATATTGTAGCGGTCAACATTCTGGGACAATATTTATTTTTGTAATTTTTTTTAATTTAAATAAAACCTTGGTAGATTACACCTTCAAATCTAAGAAAAGTTAAATTTCAGGTTTCCACAAACCATAGAAGATAAGTTATGAGTGATTACTTTTCATAACTGTATACCTACTTTTGGTCCACCCTTTATATATATAATTTCAAATATAAATCAAATATTTAAATGTATTATTGTCTTTGCAGAAAACATTACGGGCCATGTTGTCTTATACTCCTTGCCGAGATGAACAGCAGAGAAACCGCCTTCAGATCATTCTTAAACCTGTCATTGAAGCAATCATCATTAAATGCACTGATGGTAACAGGTTTGTCCCTTTTAAAACACTTTATTCATTGTACAATACGGTTTTGTTTGTTATTGCCCTCCCTGCTTTTGCATGTGAACAGCTAGTTAATATCACCATTAAAAAAGAGACTTTAATTTATATCATTTTCTTATTCCTTTTCAGACGAACCAGTCAATTATCTTTGTCTACAATGGTTGAATTAACCAAAGGACAAAATGGAGAATTGGCAGTAGGAAGAGAAATTGTGTCTCCTGGTAAGTCTTTTTATACAAAACATTCTATTTATTGTTGTAAAATGGCTTTTTGAAGAAAATATATATGGCTAACTTCTGAGGCATTGTGCATTTGTCAGTTTTGAGGACTGAGAAGCCATTACTGCAACAGCGCTTATAAAGTTTGCCTTGTTACACATTTTCCATAGTGACACAGAAGGTCCGAGTTTTAAATTGATTTGAAAGAAAACAATAAATAAAACAATAAATAGTCTAAATTGTGGATATATTAGTTAGTAAATATTCCAGATAAAATGTTTTGCTTTAATCTAATCAAGGGGTGATCATTTGTATTGATGAGTCAATGTTGGGTGCATGCCAGCTTGTCCCATATCTTTGTTGATATGAAGAGAGAAGGGGAAAAGGGATCAGTTGCTATGGATGTTTTGGGTGACCGTGATGGCTACGCACGCTCACTTGGTTCACATTGCTTTCACCCCCAGCTTAAGAGCAAAGAGACAGGCGATGTCCATAATGTAGATTATTTTATCATTTTGGAGTTTGAAAATAAACCTACTTTTAAACTTTTTTTTAAAAAAACTTTTCATAACTATATACCTACTTTTGGTCAACCCGGTATAAAACAAAGGGGCTTTAATTCAAATGAGAAAAAAAAAAAAAAGAAACCTTTGAAGTGGTTCTCCAAAAGATTTTAACTGTGGACTGATGTCACATCCAGTTACCAATTTCTGCTTTGAATTTAGTCTAAATTCAAAACTCATAGTCGTAGGGAGAGGGATATAACCTTACTTATTCCTTCCTACTTAACATTTTTGTGTTTCCATTGATATATTATTCATTTCACTGTTTTCAAATCTTCTCATTATTTCCTTTCAACATTTAGACCAGAATAGAAACCAAGTTAAATTTTAATAAAATTCTTATTTTATTCTAGGATCTGGAGGACTTGGAGGGATTACTTACATATTAAAGGTTGTACTAGATGAATACCAAGCTAATACTGTGCCTTGGCAATGGCTACTTGGAAGGCTTTATGTTTTAGACCGACTGTTGGAGGAGTTTCCTGGAGAATTTGTTGGAGAACCTGAACCACAATCTGAATCATCTGGTGAAGAAAGCAACCCATCACCATCTGAAAATACCGAAGGCTGTCGTATCATCATAGTTGCTCGGTTTGCAGTCTATGCTGTAGGCAACAACCATTCACGCATTGCAAAGATTGCCCGTCGAATTTTTTTCATCTGTGTTAAGTTCAGCGCTGCTCAAGACGAAATTGTGATCCAGCTGAACAATTTGTTAGTGACCACTGTTGAGCCAAAGTTGATGCGGCCAATGCGGAAAAAACTTGCCCGCATTGTGGACGATCTGAAACTGTCAGAGACGGTCAAGGAAGTCCGACGGGATTCAGAGAGCAGCCAGAGTACAAGTTGTGTCGGGACGTCAGCAACGGCTTCTCCAAATGAAACCCCTTTGTCTACCCCACCAAATTCGCCTTTTCCCCCACCCATAATGGATCTACCTCCCATTCTTTGCTGCCCGTCTCAGGCGGAAAATAACAAAACAAACGAAAACTCCTTCATATCAGCTCCTCGACTCGATCAAGAACTGCGACCCACCACCATATCAGTGACATCAAAAACGGTCGAAAGCTTCCCCACACCACCCTATACCCCCGAACATTCCGCATGCAGAATGGCTGCAGATAACCCCGACCCCCATCGAAATGGGAACATGATTAACAACAGCTTAAGCGGATCCCCGCAGCGCCTGCAAAACGTATCTGTGATGTGTTCGGTGACCCTAGCTACTAGCGACCACTCTGGGGAGTGCACCGTGGAAGAAATCAGTCGTATTCTAGAGGATAGCCAAAACGGTCACCCAAAAGGACATGAATGTAACGGGTCTCGTATTGTCTACCAAACTAACATCAACAATTGCAGCAACACAAACAGAAGCCGGACACACATGTCTCTTCATACTTCCACAGCAACAACCACCACTTTATCATCTTCATCGTTCTACGACAGCCACCATATGTGTTCAACGCCAATTGCCAACACTTCTAGTCATTCTTCATCAACATTATTAACAGAGGATCTCTCTGATTTAACTGTCTCTCCTCCTGGAAGCAACGGTCCTTCGATATCCTTCAAAACTGAAATTTCAACCCCTAAGGGTTCACCTGCTAGTACTGGTGAACAAAGTAAGATCTGGGATTTTTTATTATCTTTTCTTTTATGTCTCATATTTCAAATGGAATATTCAAATTTAATTTATTTTCTATTTGTAAAATACTAATGAATTATAAGGTATCAATACCATATTATTTAGAGAAATATATAGCCTATATTTATAGATGAAGTATTCAATATCAATAGAGCATTTAGATAAGTGTAGACATAATGAACAAATTTTGGTTTGAAAAATGCAAAGGCAAGAGTCTGAGTCACCAAAAGCAATGACTGTGTGTGTGTGTGTGTGTGTGTGTGCGCGTATGTAATCAATCATGGTAATAATTCACGCATACTTCTTTAGTGAACAAAGGATATAATCTCCGTAGCCGAGTGAGATGAAATATTTTATTCATGGATTTTTTGCTATTCTTATTTCAACTAACTTGTTTGGAGAGGCTATATCTATACATAAAAATCATATCCATCCACTCATACACAAGAAAGTCAACTTACTGCAAAAATATTTTAGTCAAAACCATTACATTCACTTTCAGCTGCCTCGGGCAGATGAGGCTCGTCAACTTAATTATAGTAACTCATCTATGTGAAGGGTAACACTGACTATAAAAAAAAAACAATATGATAATCCCATAAAAGATTAGCCTTGTGCCTAATGTAGTTAGAATATCTAATTTTAAACCTTATTTATGACATTTTAATTTAATTTTTAAAAAACCAAAACAAAATAAAGTTATTTAAAAACATTTTTTTTTTTTCATTTAAAGATCCTGCTGGTCCTGATCAGTATTGCTGCAAGGAAGAGGTTGAACGTGAAGAAGCTGTTGCCTTGGCAAAAGCTTTGGAAGCTTCTTCAAAACAAGAGCCTTGTCCCCTTGTGCCAGGTTTGACCCCTTCAGATAAAGAAGAAGTTATAACAATTCGGATTCAACCAGAAGTACGTTGTTTTTCTTTTAAACATTTTTGTTTTGCTATCAAAATTCTTATGAAAGTAAAAAATCAAATGACTTAGTTTTGTAAAAATATGAATCTGTTAAACATTTTAATTTTTGTTTTTTAGAATCCTTGCGATCAGACATGATAATTTGTAAATGTATTTTGTGGACTGTGGACCTCATCTTGGTATTTCCTAATTCCACTCATTGTTTATCCTTTGGCCTTCAGTTTTTCTGTTCATGGTCGGAATCAACATTGCATTTTGATGTTTGTTTTTGTGCTATCCAAATAATGTATTTAACTTTTTAATTTTTAAAACAGAAAGTGTGCATTCATCATTTTGTTAACTTATTTTTTATAAAAATCTAAAATAATATAAATAATTTGAATATTTATGTCCAAAACAAATACAAAATTATCAGTTCGTACATTGATAGGCATAAAGTTGTTTTTACTAATCTTGGTAAAAATAAAATAATCAAAAATTTATTCTAATAAAGCAATATTTTTTCTTTTTTTTTTTTTTCTGTAGATTATATTCTGATTATTTATTCTTAATTTGGGGAAATGTTTCTTCAAGAAGTTTTCCTGATGGAGAGATGCACGCAATTAAATTATTCACTGATTTAAAGATTAAATAACATATATGGATATCATAATGCAATTTTGATTATGACTCTGAACAGAAAACCTGGAGGAAACAATAAACAGGCCAAAACATAGTCTGCATTATAAATTAAAATTTTTTAGATAGAAGAAAAAAAATTGTATGTCTATTTTTGAAATACTCCATAAAAATATATCAATTTGTTTTTATTCAAGTACAGTTAAATTACCTTCATTTGGTTTTTAACTTTTAAAAGTTTTTTTTTCTTTTTTTAAATTGGCAAGATACAAAAATTCATTTTTTTTCCAACTTTAGAATTGAATGATTTCTTTTTTCTTTTCAGTATTTAAAACTTAATTCAAACCCATTAAAATGTTTATGATGTTTAGATAATACATCAATAGAATTAAAATGAATAAGCCAATTTTTTTAAACCAGTTAAAGAAACATTAATGGGTAAGCAGGAGAAGTTTGGTGTCTGGAATAATTAAATTCTATCTCTGTTATATTCACTTTCAGTTATTAATCCCAACGCCTATTCCTCCTTTGGTCAGACACATTCCCATTTACTTAAAGGAACAGACCCACCAAAATTCAACTGTGGAAACCCTATCAAAATTAAACACATAATGACAGAATGCAAAAAGTAAAAAAAGACAAAAACACTTTAACAAAACAGACCTAAAAAAAACCCAAAAAACTTTGAAACAAAATATAAAAATTCATCACAGAAAGTAATTTCTAACAAAAAATATAAAAAATTGCACGTAAACATAAAAAAAGACAAATTATTTGCTTAAAATGTGACCCAACCGGAATTGATATGCTATCAAACCCAATACAAGTTAATTCAATTAATCTAAATTTATCAGGAAATCTATTAACTGTAATTATTATCAACATTATTTGAGAGTGTTTAAACTCATTTAAACAAATCTACAAATATTTAAACTAAATACTGGAATTAATAAATATCAATTTTCCTATAAGTTCTCTAAGCAATAAATCTTTAATATATCACTTTTTTTTTCTTTGAGGTAATCTCTTGATTAGACCCACCAAGGTATTAAATAGTACTACTACTACTTTTCTTCTATCTACCTGACAACAAAACAGATATTTTTCTATAATTTTTTTTTTAATAACTGCAAAGGTTAATATGAAAATGTGATAAATTCTATTTTTCCTACCATCCAAAATATTAGTCAGCCACTATTTTTTTTCTCCATCATGGTTAGTGTTTTTAATTTGAAAATAAACCTGACCAGCATAGATTTTTTTCGAGTCAAGTAGTGGTTACGAAAATGGAATGCTGTAAAACAGAATGGTGCCAGTTTTCTTTATAATAAACATGTAGGTTAAAATATGACATTTTCTTTTAAAATGGCTGGCCAGATAAGAATAACCGTAGGCAAATGAGTTGGAGAGAAAGTGTTAAGTTCAATAATATTTTTTTCCAACTAGCTCTGAATTTTTATCACAATTCATGTTCCTTAGAATTTATTATTCTCCTTGATTCATTAACTCTTAAATATTCAAAAGTTTAGCTGTTCTGGTGACAAAATTCCTGTAATTTTGGATCCTATAATTTACCAATTTTAAAATTGTGGGTACATCTAGGTTTTTGACCAAAAAAATATCATTTAATAGGATAAATAAACCCATCTAAAAAAAAAAAAAACAAGGAAAATCAAATTCAGATTGTTTAACCCAAGTTCATTTGCGACCCATATTTTTTTAAACTATGGGTTGCAAATGGACTGGCTTAGCCTAATCTTAGAGCTGCAAGATTTTAATAATTTTTAGAACAAAGTTTCTGTCTTACAAAACAAAATTTTTACAAAGATTTCCTTGCTTTTTGTAATTATAATAAACACAATTTTACAACATTTGTGCAATTTTTAATTTTACATTTTTCCATGTTCTGTATGTATGGTTAACTAAATATACTTATTCAATTTTTGTCAGGGATCGCAAAAACTCACACGTATAAATGGGGTCATAAAAAGTTTAAGAAGCCCTGGTCTAACTCTTAAATATTTTATAAAGTATGTTTACTATCTAAAAACCAATATTTTTTTTTTTTATTTTCCAAAACAGGGAACCAATCAGTTGACTACATTTGAGGGTCAGCTGACCAGCACTAGTAGAAGTAGTAGTAGCAGTAGTAGTAGCAGTAGCAACAGTAATTCTCCATTGTACATGGAAAATATGCATTGGGTTCGAAGTTATCTACTAGGAACTGGAGCCTTTAGCAGTTGCTACCAAGCAAGAGATGTCAAAACTGGAACCCTTATGGCTGTTAAACAAGTAGGTATTTCTTCAAGCTCAAACATTTATAAAACAATTGATGGCAACAAGAAAAATAATTAAAATTCTAAATCAGATTGTTGTAGTTGTGTGAGACCTTATATCCTGTAACTCTTCAGAAAATAAAACTATAATAGTTATTTTCAAAAAAAAAAAAATTTTTCAGCCCACTAAAATTTGCATATGTAAGGTACTACCTTTCTATGTAATAGGCTTCTTTAATAACACAAATTGTGACTTAAGGGAAAGCTTCAGAAATGAATTTAGTAGAGAAAAAAAGCATTAACAGCTTTTCTATACAATAGGCTTCCTTTAACTTTGTAGCATGTCCCCAGGATTTAGGCAAGGCTGAACAATACTTCTAGCTTAATATTAAAAAATTGAGAATTACAAGAAAAAATGTTTTTAAACCTTCTACTTGATAATTTACTTTAATTTTATATTTTAGAAAATTCCATTGATATCATTTTTATCATCATTATTACTAAAATTATTATCCTCATCACCATAATTATGATTATTATTATAGTAATTTAAAAACCATTCGATTTTTGTTTCAGATTTCATTTTGTCGTAATACAGTAGAAGAGCAGGACAAAGTAATTAAAGTTGTGACTGAAGAGATTCGAATGATGGCTGAACTGAACCATCCCAATGTTGTACGGATAATGGGGGCCACACGACAGGGATGTCACTTTAATATGTTTGTGGAGTGGATGCCAGGTACATTTGGAATATTCTTTTTTCCCGTTCAGAAAGTTTTTTATTTTATAATATTCACACAAATTTTGCGAACATATTACAAAAGCTTAATCTAGTCTTGCAAAATATTATAAGATAAAAAAAACCTTATAACAAAGCCACAGGTTACATAAATCCACCTATAAATTGTCATTATAATAATGGTGGCTAATGTATTGAGAGAAAAATACCACTGGAAAAATCATCAAAATCAGAGTTTGTGTTGAATATATGTTCTTTTTTTTTTTTTTTGAAAGTCACACAAAAACAACACACAACATTATTCTTAACTCCTCTAGACCATGTTAAAGAATATGAGGTAATCAATTTAATTCCTATATACCAAGTTACCAAATTTTAGGTATTTGGCACAGCAAATCAAGAAACCCAAAAAATATTATCCACCAAAAAAAGTGGGTAATCACAAAATAAATAAATAAATATATCTGTTTGACCCACCCCACACATAACTACATTACTTATCTTTTTAACCTGTAAAAAACACCACACCTAAACCCACTTAAGATGGACCAAAATAGGCCTAAAAGCGCTTGGGTAATCTAAAAACACTTAGAGTCCGTAAAGGACTTCACGATAGATGTTTGAAAGAACATCAGGAAACTAGAAAGGATTTTCCACAAGGAACTTTGATTAAAAACGTCACTGACGTTCAACGAAACCTGTCTAAATAAGTTTATATATATATAAGGGGGAATGAAAGTACACTAAAATTAGTTAAATGAAGAAACATAAAAGGGATATGACAACAACTGGTTTCAACCCAGAGGCTTATTAAATCATCTCTCTGCGTCGTGTAAATAATTAGCGAATGTTAGGTGAATTGGATGGAAAGAAAAAGAAACTAGAATCTTGTCAGCAAATGTCATCAAAATAGACAACTAAAATGAATTCAGAAATTCTGACTGAAAAATTATTTCTATTTTTTATCTATTATTTTATTAATCTATTTAGGCCACTTCTTTCATTAAAAGACACAATCTATGAAACACGTGTCATAAGTAGTGCATAGTACTTTTGAAAGTGCTATACTCTACTGATACTCCAGATATATAAAAAAAAAAGTATACTTGCTCTTTAAAAAAAATTGTTCTACTTTCACATACAAAGTCAGAAGACTCATTAAGGCTAATTATGTATATTTTGTCATTATATAAAAAAAATTCAAACTACTAATGGTGTTCATTCATACATTATAAGTAGTATTTAGAACAGAAATGATTAAGATTCAAATGTCATTAAAATAAACAAAATTCATTTCAAACTAGATTTTATACATTAACAAAACAAACAAATTTAGTCTAGTGTATAAAAAATGTTTTAATACAGAGTCAACAGGATCGACAACTGTCAGGTCGACCTGACGAACGCATATTTTTTTTTTTTTTTTTTTTTATATCCATATAATTACATTTAAAATAGATTTTATACATAAATAGATTAACTACTCTCTCAAATATCTATTCAATTATCAAAAACCTAATTTCTGTCCTAAGGTTCACATATTATAAGTAGCACTAAGTACAGAAATAATTAATATAAAAATCATCCGTGCAAATTCAAGTGTGTCATTATAATCGACAAAATTTATTTGGTACAGAGCATCCAGAAATTCACTGTATACCTTCTTTTGTCTGGTTTATTTAGAAATGAGTGTATATTCCTGTTTAGAAAAACTGGTTTTTAAATTAAAATTTTTTTACCTTTATTTCTTTTTCATATAATTCATTTCAAGCTAAATTTTATTTAACCATATTAACTAATTTAATCTTGTATGCATGCTTGTTAAATATAATGGGTTTTTAAGACAAATTAGTAAATTTTACTTTTAAATTACAGAAATCGCAATGATGGGGCGCGTTGTCAGTGTGGCCCTATGTTCCCTAGTGGGATCAAAAAGGCTTAAACAAATAAAAAAACACTTTTAGATATTGCATTTTTTTTTACATAAAATTTATTTCAATTTAAATTCTATAAATTAGTTAACAAAACGAACAATTTTAGATAATCATTTTACACTGTTATTAAAAATCTAGTTTCTAAGCCTAGCTTCTAATAATTAATGGCAGAAAATAAAATTAGACAGACAGACAGACAGACAGATAGATAGAAAGAAAATTATCTATCTAAAAAAAATAACAAAGACTTCTTTAAATATAACAGTCCTCAGAATCAAATCACCAGACAGGTTGATATTCTGTTTAAAACAAAAACTAACCTAAACTAAATCAATAAAGACTAGTGAATCAAATTCTGTAAATCTTTTGAAAGACAAAGGAAGAATTTTACCATTAATTTATTTAGTTATAGTTTAATGGTTTCTAATTATTATTATTTTTTTTTTTTTTGTTCAGGTGGATCTGTGGCAAATCTTCTGGCAAAATATGGAGCATTTTCGGAAACAGTTGTGATCAATTATACCCACCAAGTCCTTCGTGGACTGACTTATCTACATGAGAACCATGTCTTACATAGAGATCTCAAAGGTAAAAATCTATTTTATAATTTTTATAAATCTAACTAGCTTGTAATCTAACAAAATTGTAATCATCACGGATTTAAAATGCATGATATATTATGGTGTCCCAAAAGTTTGAGGAAGCTTGTAAAAAATTCTTAGATTTGAAACCAGCTGAATGATACTTTCACCAGATCCAAAATTTTGCTGATTGACAACAAAAAAGTATTGGAAAATGATAGTATATATTATATACTTTATATTACGAGGAATAATTTTCTTGTTTTCATTTTTACTTGGCAAGTAAAAATTCTTATAGTGTTTATGAACTTTTGGGACAACCTAATATCTACTAAAGCTCATCAACCTCTATCAATATATTTTGGAAATTGTGGTTAGAGCACAGATAATTCTAATTGTTCACAAAAAGACTTCAGTTCATTAAATGTATTATTTTAGGGGCCAATCTGTTAGTGGACAGCACTGGTCAGAGAGTTCGAATTGGAGATTTTGGAGCTGCAGCCCGGTTAGCATCCCAGTCCACTGGAGCAGGAGAATTTCAGGGACAACTCTTGGGAACAATAGCATTTATGGCTCCAGAGGTAAAATAACTAACATTTTGATTCCTTTTATTTTTTTGGTGATTGAAGAAAATGTTTAATCCAATTATTTTGGTTGCCAATTTAAAAAATTAGTCAGTCATGTTCACTTAATATTGATGCAGTCATGTAGCAACTGTTTTTGCTACCTGCAGTGGTCGTAAGATGATTATTTGGTAAAAATTGTATTCTCTAAATATTTAATAATAAAATTTAGTGTTTAAAAATTTATTGAAATTTTTATATACCCATAGTGCACAGTAAGTAACTTACGCCTGTAAATTCAAATCCTACTGTTTCTCTGTCATGCCACTAATAATAGAAAAACATTAAAAAATGGTTCCTGGCATTAAATGACCATAAAGGTTGACATGTTCTCAAAGAAAAAATTAATAAATCTCATCCAGTCAGGATTATCAGTTCTACATTATAGATTCTATTGGCTGTTTACTAATTTATTTATCTTCAAATCACCCAATAGGGTTTATATGCTAGTAAAATAAACCAACCAATCTATCAATTAAATTATCTGTCATTCTTTATAGAAAAAAAAAGATAAAAATCTTTAATTAAAATTATAATCAATTTGAAAAATAAACCAAAAGATTCGAAAAACAATTTATTGACTAGTTTTGATGCTAATTTTATTTCTAATTTATTTTCTGTAGGTTCTCCGAGGAGAGAGTTATGGTCGAGGTTGTGACGTTTGGAGTGTTGGCTGTGCAATGATTGAAATGACAACGACAAAACCTCCTTGGAATGCAAATGACATATCAAACCATTTAGCACTCATTTTTAGGGTAATTTTACTACAATCACTCTTCATTTGGAAATAGAAATATCTTAGATATTTATTATGATATAAAAATCAGATCATCGTGGTTGTATAAGACCCTACATCCTGTAACTCCTAAGAAAATGAAACCACAAGTTATTTTTTTAAAATTATTCAGACCACTAAAATTTGCATGTGCGGTACTGTCTTTCTAAACAATAGGCTTCTTTAACTATCTTAAAGAAAAGCATTAGAATTTAATGAATAATTGAAAATTAAACCACAATATTTATTAGAATAAAAAACATCCCGTTCATATATAGAGCTCTTTAGAAAAAGAAATTACAATAGTTAACTAAAAAAAAAATGATTCAGACCACTAAAATTTGCATTTCTACAGTACTTCCTTTCTAAGCTTTAGAAATATTGAAAAAAAGCGTTATAAATTCATTTAGTAAGAAAAAGTAAACATAAAAAAATGAATTTAGTATAAAAAAAGAACCTTAAAAACAAATTCTGTATAAAAAAACGCATTAACTACTTTCCGATATCATAGACTTCCTTAATTACCTGAGTTGCAATACTTCCAGAGTAGAAATAGATAGACAGACATATACTTTTTTCCTTGATACAAAATTTTTAAATATTTTTTTTCTTTTTATTTTTTTCTAGATTGCTTCTTCTGTAAGACCACCACCTATACCTGAAAATCTACCACCAGGTGTACGGGATGTGATGTTACGCTGTCTAGAAGTAAAATCAGAAGACCGACCATCAGCAAAAGAGCTACTCACACATCCTGTTTTTATCCAACATCTCACCCGGTGACATTAAATCCATACGATAGCGGCAAACTCCTCATTCATTCCAACGACCCTACCACTAAACTACCGACCCCTACCTTTGCAAATATCAATACTGCTTGCTGGACATGCTGTACTTTCTCCCTAAGTCATGACTGCTGCATTGGATGACTGGACAATTAGCAAGATCTAATTGCTGTCTTTCCTATGCATACAAACAATTGTGAATGCCTATAACTTTTGATGATTGGCCAAAAATCACACACCGTTTCTCTCTGTCTTCCTTCTTTTCATTGTTTCACTCTCTTTATCTATATATATATATGATAATGTATATATACACGGTGTCCTACAAGTTACTGTGCCTTATGGGTATATAGAAATTTAAATGAACTAATAAACAGTAAATTTTATTAAAACATTTAAACAATACAATTTTTATCATTACAAAGGTTTAATTTACTTATTATTGTATCATAGCTTAACCAGCTAGAAATGTCCTTCATTAGTATTAAGACATTATTTTCTACTTTATAACAATTTTCGGACACTCTGCATGTATATATATATATTTATATATATAAGACTAGTAGGAAAAAATTATTATAGGATGTTATTTATAACAGGACATATTTTTTGCTAATTATTTAGTGTTTTCAATAAATAAAATGTGGAAGAGGAAATAAAGATAGAAATGATTATATTTAGAAAAATAAACATTTCTATCTTTAAAATGTTAATGTTGTCAGCAACAACATACCAACAATTTATAAATTAACATGAATCAACAATCTTAATTTTATTACGACTTTGTCATAAAATCCAGATGAAATTTAACTTTTCCTGATCTGTTTATAATAATTTTTTTCTACTATTTATATTGTCTGTGAGCATTTATTTCCTACACACACACACACACACACACATAGTAATGCTTGATATCATAATTTAGTTTGTGTAATTAAAAGTCAAACTGTTTGCCCGCAATTAGTCTAAAGTAAAGTACTCAGGAATTTGAAAAAAAAAAGAGACTAATAAATATAGTGGATCTGTTACTCATTGTTTTATATATCACTTTCTAAAACAAGCACAGAAACCCAGAGTAATGTTTGTATTAGTTAACTTATTTAACAAATTAATAAACTTAAGTTATATTAATCTGTAGAGAAAATTTTGCCTATATTAAAAGTTAAAGTACTGAAATATCAGTAGAGTGTGTCATAAATAAGCATAAGCTTATGGTCTGACAATTACCAAAGGCCTTTGACTCCGTGTTTATGCTTATCTATTATTTTATTGATCTTAAATATATATATTTATATAATATAATTTTAAGTACTTTTTGATCCCAAATTTTCATAGGTAGTTGTTATTTTTAATAGATGTTTTTAATTGTATTTGATGATAGCAATGTTGTTCGTATTATCTTATAATTATAATGAATAACATCCTAGAACAAAGACTCAAAGTATATTTTTATTTTTTTGAGTATATTTTGTTAAAGCATTTTGTTGTTGCTGTTGTTTTTTATATAATTATCTCAAGCAAAAGATGGGGACACAGAGCAGGGGTTCTAGAGTATTTGAAATTATAGTTGATTCACAAAAAATATTGACCTAATATAAAGACCTCATTTAAAAAAATAAATTTGAGACAATATATGGCTATTCTTTAATAATCAAACATACTTAAATGAAAAAAAATGCTCATACATTCACAGATATAATGCGTGTAAAAATATATACCTTATATTTATATAAGTTTTTTGTTAGAAAACAAGAAAAAATTAAGTTAAAAATATCAAAAAGACGAAATTCTATTATTTATATATATAAAATAAAATATAATGCTTTAATATTTAAAGTGATGATATGAGAATAGTATTTGACCAGTTTCAAATTATAAGGATGTCAGATTGTTGTAGGGCTGGCCTTTTGCAACACTATCAAGATACTTATGTTTGATTTTTTAATAGTTTATTTTGCATTTTTAAATGGTTTATGTGAAGTTTCTCTAATGATTAGGTTAAAAAAGGGTTGCGCTGTTTTAAAATAATGATATATATATATAAATATATATATATATATATATATATATATATATATATCATAGATAAAAGAAATGAATCAGTGCAACTCATTCAAATAACGATTAGAGATGAACATATTTAACCATTTAGATCAATTGGATTTGGAGGAGTTGTACCAATGATTTCTAAAAGAATGAAATAGATCTATATGCAAGTTTCCAAATTATTGATTCTAATTTATAATTGTAATTATTATGGTTCATTTATCTATGAAATACTTTCAGAATTTAAATTCCATTTAATACACACACACACACACCATATCAAACATGACTATTCCTCGAGATCATTGTCCACAGTCTTTTTTCCAATAATCTATAAGCTTTTCAATTTGGTCAAAAAGTGATAATCTTTGAATCAAAATATTTTATAGGGTTTTTTTCTAATTGATCAAACGAGTAAAATTACCAACCCCGTTTTAAATTTTCATAATGGCCATATTGTCATGAACCAAATATAATAGTGATCAAAAACACCATATGTGGTTAGATCATGGGTCACCATTGAACATAATATGAACTAAATGAATTATTTTTTAAAGTCATTTTTAAAATTTTTATACTTATCTTATTATATATGTATATATATATATATATATATATATATATATATCCCCTGCCATGAACCTTTCTCTGTTAAACACATTCTAATTAAATGCAACAACTGTGAATAACTAAAAAAAGCAAAAACTATTTAGCATAGTTTGAATAAAAAATATTCTAAATTTTTCTAAAAGCAATCAGCCTCTACTAGAATATCGAAAAACAAAAAATAAAACAATATCCACCCCATATTTTATATATATATATATATATATATATATATATATATATAACAATAGCTACACCAAATAACTCCTCCATTAAGATCCCAAGTACAAGCATTCACACAAAACAATTTCCAAACAATACGTTTGCCACTAAATAAACAGAGAAATTGGACTGCTGTTAAAAGCAAAACAATCAAATTAACACAAACTAAATGAATGCACACAAACTACAAAAATATATTTTTAAAGGTCATTATTTAAAAGAATATTTTTTAAACTTTTATACTCAATGTAATATTTGATCAATCTATCCGTTCCTTTGATCCATGATGATAACTTCAAAGGAAAAACTAATATTTTTTTATTTATATTAACTTTTAGTATGGTAACAATAGTAATGGATGCATTATCATTTTTTATGCGTTTCCAGATTTTAACCACTTGCAATCGAATGACGTGTATATACATGGGCATGTAAGACAAATAACTTATATATACACATTTTTGGTCTGGCCAAAGATAGGTGTTCTTTATGTACGCGTCTGGCGGAACTGCACAATAAAAAGAATCTTGTATGCAAGTGGTTAAAGAGAAAATACGTTAAGCAGTACAAAACATCTTAAGAGCTAAAAAGTAAATATTTTTCAAAAGGATAAAAAAAATAATTATGACAAATACCTCGTCGAGCACCAAACCAAGTTAGGCACAAGGCCAATTTTACATGCTCAATACATTCCTAGACTTTTTGGATTCAGTGTTATTTCAACAAGTTAATGAGCCTCATCTTCCCTAGACAGCTAGTAGTGAATGAAATTGTTTTTACTGGTACTCGAATTAATATAATATGGTTCCAGAGTTCAAGCTTTTACCACTACTTTGGCTGCTAGGACATATTCAGGTAGTCCTCTGCAGTTCATTGGCATTACCGGATAGTTCTTCATTTAGGAATTTATAATGTAGATAAACCTTTAAATGTTTTACAGAAGAAAATTCATTTGAAATTTTAAAAACAAAAATCTGGAGTATATGTGTAGTTTGTTTTTTATGCTAAAATCATTATTAAAACTGAATTCTTATAAACTAACTTTAAATCATACATATTCTTCTCAAAACGGCCCCTGACATCTGATGATGCCAAACAGCTCGCAACAGCTTTCATTTGCTTGCATCAAACGTGTGTGTGTGCTAATATATGTGTATATTTCTTTAACAAAAGAATATATTTTTTTACAACAATTTCTCTTCACTGCTGATTCTATGATGTCTTTTGATATAAAAAATTACTTTAGATTCTAACTACATATAATTTTTATATATTTTCTAAGAAAAGAAAATTTTAAACAAAACAGAATTAAAAGTCAATATTTTTAAAGATGCAAACAAAAAGAATTGACTTAATAATTATTATTATTATTTTAGAAAATTAAAAAACACATAGATCAAAAAAATGGAATCCATTGGATATTTGAAGTAAAAATGAAATACAGTTTAGAGGGGGAAAACTTTTATATAAAAATAACGCTTCAAATATACTAAATTTCAAAACTAAAGTGTTAATTATAAACAATCAAGCCATGGATAAGACTTAATGATTTCCATATATTTTTTAAATTTTTTGTGTAAACTTAAAATTTTCTACTTGCCTTATAAAATTGAATTCACTTCACCTATTTTATCTCATGCTCTTACGAAATCCAATACTATTTTTTATCTTGCCTTATTCATGTAAATAACGTGAAAAGTGTGATAGATTTATTTATATTTTTTAATATCTAATCTATCAAATGCTTTGCTCATTTTTAAAAACCATTAAAAAACACAGAAAATAAATCCTATTAGCTCTCGGGTTTATATCTATTTTTTCTACCATTTTCGAAGGCATTGTATCTAATATGCTTATCTTACATAAGATTTGAAACCCCAAAATCAGAACACAGTTTAAATGTGTTTTTTAATTTGAAATATTATGATTATGTAACAAATTCCATTTACAAGAAAATTTAAAAATGATTTCCAGTAATTAGAAATATACAGGGTAAGACAAAAGTTGGTGATGTTTAATCAAATGTGTTTTTAGTCTCCACCTACTTTTAGCCAACAAGGTGTAATCAATTTTTAACATTTTAACATCTGGGTTTTCCCAAGCTCAGAAATCAGTGATAGGAGAATCTTTTATGACAATAAAATGGTGTTGGGGGTGGCTGTCTATTGGACTAGTTTTTTTTTCTTATTTATTCATTTTAGAGGCACTCAATATTAACCCTAACCCATTTTTGTGCAATTTAAAATAAGCTTTAGCATTTTGAATTCTTTGGAATTGTATAAACGAAAAAAGTTTTTTTCCCCCAAAAACAAAAACCACTCAATCCAATAATTTATTAATGATTTTTCATGACATTTTGAGGAGGTCTACTTGGGATAGAGGATAGACAGACTTCAGAATTGTACAATGACAGTTCAAATCCTAGTCATTCCTAGTATCATTGGGAAAGGTATTAATTCCCCAGTCCCTCAAGCTATTGGTTAAATAGTGCATACTTTGTTATTAAAAAAACAGTGGGAACAAAAAAAACAGTTTATCAAAAATAATTGTTCTTGGTATTGACTCAAAAAGGTTGACATGCCTTAAAACCAAACAAACAAGATGTGTTATTCGAAAAACACCATAATTGTTTTTTTCTATATTATAAAAAAAAAATTTCTTTTGGAAGGGGATTCATTAAAGAAAGAAATTGACTACACTTCCCAATAAAAACTGCTTCTTAGCAGTTTTGCTTCCAATAGAATCATCAAGCATGGTTTTTGAGCCAGAGTTTTATGACTACCAAACCACAGAAACCCAACAGTATTTTGTAATATTTCCAGACTCTATTGGATAGATTCATGATTTTTTTTATGAATTTTCTTATCTATTCAGATGTAATTTCTGCCTTATATTTTTTGGCTATTTTTTTCCTCTTTTTTGGTGCTAAAAGTTTAAGTTTGGAAAAGAATTTTGATGTAGAGTCCTAAATGAAACTTACATCCAACACCAAAGAGGAAATATAGCTATTGTTCTCCGATTTTGAAATCATAGTCCATGTAGATCACTATGTTCTTCCAACTGATAAATCTAGTCAATATTTTCTTTAAAAACAACTATCAATTAAATTAAATAATAATGAAGGGAGTTCTGCTTGGGGCAGTGGATAGGCAGTAGCACTTTTATGCAAGTTCAGATCCTAGTTGTTTCGTTTATGTTCCCATTTTGACCATTGGGAAAGGTATGAATCCCCCTCACTATGGGTTAAATAGTGCATATTGCGTCATTAAAAAAACCTTTTCAATATGACTGTTCTCAGCATTAAATGACCTAAAATGGTTGATATGCCATAAAACAAACAATAAAATGGGTCAAATATTCATGTTAATATTTATGTAAATTTTTTTTTTAATTTATTAAAAAAAATAAATGAATATTTTTCATTTTAATAAACTTCAGTATTTCATTTAATGTGAAGCAGAGTAAAAATTTTAAAAAATTACTAGATATTTTTTCAGTCTCTTTAAAAATTAGATTTTATCTAAATTATAAGGTAAAATACAGATAAAAAGATTTCTATGATACTCACATACCATTTATGTATAACAAATATATGCATTTAATTCAGACACATATCTAAAGAAATAATTTTATTTCTAATTGCTTTACAACAAAAACAAAATGAATTTTTAATGTCACTGCCAGGATTTAATCCTTAATTGAAAGCCACTTTCCTTCTTTTTACAAAAGTGAAAAATCAATTTTTCTTTACAAAATTGACTCTTTTTTTTGGATTCAAAGAATCAAGAATTTTCAAACATGTCAAATTTTAATCCACCAGTGCCTATTACAATATCTATCATACAAATAATATGTAGTTTAAATCAAACATATTTTTATGAAAATGTTTACTGGTATAAATTAAATCCAATTTGTATGATAAATATAGACATCGATGCCTTATGTGTTTTTCAAAGGATATTCTAAAAAATTCTTCTAAAAGTTCATTATTAAATTTGATCCGTGGCGAAAATAAAGTAGGGCTAACTTTAAGGAGTTGTTTTTAATAAATCATTAATATTTGGAAATTCCTTGCTGAAGAAAATTTTGATTTATTTTTCTTACCATGGCGGAAAAAATGTAACAAAAAATTCTGATTTTATGGATTTTGATAACCTTACAATCATCCCAGTTTCCCATTTATTTCCTTCTTTAAAACCAGAAATATTTTTTAATTCTTCATATATAAATTAGCCATATTTCTAAATAACTTCAATAAATAATTAAAAAATTTGCATATAGATCTACTTCATTCTTATTAGAAATAATCAGTGCAACTCATCCAAATTGAACCTATGACCCCAATGATAGAAGACTACATCTTTAACCACTGATCTACAGGAAAAACTAATATTATTCATTTAAAAATTCTGCAAATTAAACATACTCAAGTATAATCTCTTATTTTTTTAAATCTTAACTATCAATTATCAAAAGTAATCTACTGTCTAAAGATGAATGAATGGAGATGAGAACATAAGTTTGAACAATGACAACTACTAATTTTCTATTAAATTTCTATTTTGCTCTTATATAGGGTGTCCAAAAAGTTACTGTGCACCATAGGTATATGGAAATTTAAATAATCTATATTTTATTATAAAACATTTAGAAAATTTCATCAATAAAAAAGGCTTTATTTATAATATTGTTTGTCTTAAAAGAAATGCTGGAATGTCCCCCATTAGGATTAGAAAATTATTTTTTTTTTTTTTTTTTTACTGCACAGCAACTTTTTTGGGGAAACCATATAAGTTTCAATTTCCTCTGCTGAACATATTTTAATCAAAAGAAACACTAATTATAATCTCAACTATCAAACTATTCTGAATTTATTTTCCTTCTCACTGATCTGCTGAATTCTACTTCTTTTTCATGGCCTCTCATCAAAAAAAAGAAAAAATGATTTTTTTTTAAAGACAAATGAACACCAAAATGAAATCAAAATGAGTGACATTTATTTTTTATCTTTTAAATTTTTTGTCTATTTTCTTGATATTTCACTGCTGGATTTTTTAAACAGTGACTAAAATAATAATAATAATAAAAATAAATTAAATAAACAGACTAATGTAAATTGTAAAAGAAAATAGCATCAATTGGGAACAAAAATATGAATGCAATCCCATCAGCCATCATTCCAAACTAGTTTCAAGAAATAAAGAGATCAAACATTTTCTTTATGTATATATATATATAAAGATTATATATATATATTTGTGTGTATATTTATTTATTTTGTGTTGTAAATGACTGAGTGATCAAGAGGGGATGAAAGGTGGAGATTAAAATATGGAAGGAGAATAAAGTTAAAGTTTATCTAAAATTTATAAAATCCTTGTTACTCAAAGGATAAACTTTTTTAATGAGTGCCTCTTAATTGTGACCAAAGCTTGGGAATTCCCCAACAGTTTAGTGATCTGACACTAGGATTTTAATAAACAAATTTAAATCCAAGTCAATCCATTATGTTTTCTTTCAGGCTAAAAACCCTTCACTGAATCTTCTGATATCTATTAGTTAACAGTTAGATATTAATATTTAAAGAAACCTTGAATCAAATAAAAGATTTATTAAAAAAATAATTGTTTACTAGAGTTTGAAAAAGTTTATATCTCAATAAACAAAATCAATTAAAAATCTAAAAACTAATCTAGCAATAAATATTTCAGTAATCAATAGAATTTTAGAATATAATAATACGCTTAGTCACTCCAACAATTATCATCGTATAATTTCACTTAAAATAAAATGAAATATTCCAAAAGACCAATATACAATTGTTTAAAATCTTCAGAAAAAAGATTTAGTGTTACATATTAGGAAAAAAGGTAGTGATTTTCTGATCGAACAAAACACTATGAAAGTTTTATAAGATTAGAAAAAATTATGGCAGTTTCAATGTAAATTTATCTATCTATTTATCTATCTATCTATAGGGCAGCAAAGTTTGAGCATTGGTAAAAGCTCAGGCTCTGGGATCATAGTACGCAAGTTCAAATCCCAGTCAAAACCATTGCATTCACCTTGAAAATGGCTTTGTGCCAAACTTGGTTGGTGCTGCTCACCAAGTATATATATATATATATATATTTATATTACCTATCTATCTATCTATCTATCTATAAATAAATATGCTGTAAGGTTGGAGCATTGGTAAAAGCCCTGGCTCTGGAATCGTAGTATGAGAGTTCAAATCCCAGTCAAAACCATAACAGTCACCTTTAGCTGCCTCAGGCAACTTGGGGGAGTAACTCATTACAAACACATTACTATTGAATTAGAAATAAAATCATGACTGTTTTACATCTCTATATAAATTCATTCTTTTGTGAAAATTTAGAAATCTAAAAAGCATTAATTTTTCTGCTTTTAACACTTAAGTCATTTTAAATAATTCAAACTAATTTAAATGTTAAGGACCTAAAAGAGTTATATCCATTTTGTAAATCTAATTTTTATATATATATATATATATATATGTTCAGCTTGTTATTATTATAGATATTCTAATCTCTGATTTCAATAAATCCAATGTATACTTTCTATTGACATTTAATGAAAGCATTTGTGACTTGCTTAAAGTCTTTACAAAATTGAATGGATGAACCAAAGCAATGAGTAAATTTCTAAGATTTTAGAAAAGCCTTGTAAGCCTAAACCACAGTCTGATTTTTTTATCTGCATTATGTAAAAGGTTAAGATTTTGATCATTTCATGTTCGGTTTCTATTACCAAAAGATTTTTTAATTTTTATGAATTAGGTCTTGCTAACTTTAAAATTTGTAAACCACTCAATTCCTTTTATTATTCTATCACTGAGTTATCTAAAATGAAAACTAAAATATCTTTTAACGAAGCCATTTTTTTTCAAGATGTAAGTACAAAGCTAACTAACCAAAGCTAAAAAGAAAATTTATAATTTTCCTATGGGCCACTTAACTATCCTCTGAGAAGCAATGGTTTATGTATTAAGACACACAAAATAAGAAACTCCTTTTTTTTTTATCATCTTCTCCTTTCCTTCCTCCAATTCATCCTCACTGGGGATCACCTCATCCACATCACATCACCGATCATGTTTTTTGATGATAAAAATAAAATCTTTCCAAGAGAAACAAAAGTGACTTGATGCTTTATTTTATTACTTCTATTTTTCTTTTAACGAGATTAAAATATATATATATATATATATAAATATATATAATTATGAAGATTCATCTCCAGGGTTCCTAT
>JAUZSX010000006.1:189802-201316 GCA_034780655.1 Idiosepius hallami | reverse complement strand
TAAAATTTCTAGTCAACTATAATTACTCATAATATATAATCGAAGAAATAGATATTAAAAACAAAACTCACTGGTAAGAATCTTAAACAAACGTTTCCAAAATAAATGGGTAAATATTGATGTTGATTTGGACTATTTAGATCTTGAATTCCTTCATAGTAAAATTTTTCAGGGTATTTCTGAAAGAAAATTTAAAAAGTTATTCAGTTTTAAATTGAAAAAAAAAAAAATTCATTTTCAATTTTTGTAAATTTCAAATTTAGGCATTAAATATTCATACTTTTATTTGTTATAATATTTCTAGTATGTGTATGTATGGGTTTAATCATTCTAATTTTAATGAAATATTATATAACCCATTATAGTTCTATAGATAACAAAGTTTTTAAATTTTTGCTATACTTGAAAGGAATGTAATCATAAAATGAATAATTGTATTTAATAATATTTTTTAATTTATTAAAACATATTTACTTACTCTATGAAATTTCATATGATTCTCGTGCCAGTTATTTTGAAGCCAATGTTCTCCAGTGTTCTGAAATAAAAAGTGAGACGGTCGTTCAATTATTTAGTTATATTTTAGTGACAATTGCGAAAAATAGAGCCATGCATAGCAACAGTATAATGAAGAGGAGACGTTTTTCACAGGCAAAAGAAGGTCAATTGAAAGAGAGAAAAAAAAAAAACACTCAGATGGTGTGTGTGTGTGTATGTGTATGACAATGAGAGAAAATGATTATGTGGGACAAATACTACAAAAAAAACCCCCAAAAAAACAAAAAAAAGACACTATCAGAATATGAAAAGTGAAATAACAGATCAAGACTTTTTAAATCTCACTTCAATAAAGAATGTTTTTATATTTATCACTTGTCTCCAAAGAAGAGGACAATCAGGATAGCCATGGATATATGTACTTGGTAGAGCACAAACCCAAATTAGGAACATACTCATTATACCCCTGGGCTTTTTGTAATCAGTGTTGGCCTTCAGTTACTCTCATTGATTTGACAAGTCTCATCCACCTGTGTTTTTGGAATCAGTATTATCCTTACACCTAGATGAGTTTCTCTACCCAAGTTAACAAGCCTCATCTGCTTGAGTGAATGTAATGGTTTTGACAGGGGAAATCCACACCCATGGAAAAGAATTTATAGAGAAATATTTGAAGAACTTTTTATCATATTTAACTACTTGTGTATGATATCTTTTTATTGCGCAGTTCTGCCAAACGTGTGTGTATATATATATATATATATATATATATATATATATATATCTATATGGCATCCATCATTTTGGCAAGACAAAAAACACATACATACACATCATCCAACTAGTGGCAAAAGTTTACATGCATGTATGTACATGTCATCCAATTGCAAGTTATTAAAAGTTTTGGTAAGATTGATTAATTTTTCAGAAGTGCCATCACGAATAGAAAAATGTAACTGTATTTGGCAGAGAAGGTCCATGAAAAATAGTGAATGAATTGTCGAGGTTAGTGAAAGTTTCTCACCATTCTAACAAAGTCATAAACTCTGTTTTTGAAATCATTGGGTCGTAATAAGAGAAGCTGGATAATAAGGCAGCACACCTGGGCTTCATTGGCTTCTAGATTTCTTAGGGCCTAAAAAGATAAAATAAAAAAATAGGAACACGACTACTTGGTGATAATAAGAAAAACATTTACATCAACATCGGGTTAGTAGTACAGAAAGGGGGTTAGTAGGTTCTTGAGGAGTTGGCTCTGTGACATAAGGGTTGTAAGTCCCTACAACAGGTTTGTTTTTTGAAACAGTTCTTTCATGTTTTGATCATTGTAAAAGTTCTTTTGGGTATACGTGTGAGCCCTACAGTCAAGTAGAAAGTGCTTTACAGTGTAGTGTTCTTGGCATATCGAGCATCGTGGGGGTGGGGTGTGGGTTCATTTTCCAGGAAAACTTTTTTTTTGGAAAATCAATGAATTATATAATGAAATAATCTTTTTACTTACAAGGCATAATACAACTCGGTCAATAGTAACAATATTATATTTCCAGACCATATCATTCAACACATCAACATACTGAAATAGAATGATAAAAAAAGAATAAGCAAAGAAATATTTTTCATTATTAAAGAAAGAAGAAATGAGCTTGAAATAATTTTGTAGAAAAAGTATAAAATATACTCTAGTTAATGAAGGTCCACTTGGAGAACTGGAAAATTCAAATACTAAGAAGTCAGCAAATGTGCGCAAGTGTGAAGATAATGATCGAGGTCCAAGTCTTTCGAGAACCCTAGAAAAGAAAACAAAAACAACAAAAAAAGCAAAAGAATTAAAAATAAAAAGAAAGGTCTTTTAGTTAAATCAAAATGACTTGTGAAAGTTCTAAATATTTTTGTTAGATTGTCTTTTTGATTTTTGATTAAATATATTTAAATACTTTGACAATTTTTGTAAGCTGAAATCACTTTTTGTTCTTACTTTTTTTGTTCAAGAGATCGACCCTATTGTACATAATTATGGACCTACTGGACAACTATATCTTCACCAAGCTTAGTATGCTCAATGGGGAGTACATTTTATGCCATATGAGACTATGATTATTGTACCAGCCAGTTGAAAGTACGGTCAAAGCCCAACACTATTTTTGGCTATCACATTTTTTTTTCCTTCTGTTAATATAATCACCTTTATCACCATTTGTTAGTCCTTATTTCAGTATCCCTTTCACGGGACCACAATACTTTTTAAAACTGTAAAATACATTTTATACCCTGAAATACATATTTATAAAAGTATTCAAATAAATAAAAATCAAATTAATTATGATATTTAATCTTTTTCAAATTCTTTCATAAACTTAATTGGATTTTCAAAAATATTGTTTATTCCCAAAGACCATAAAAAGCTTAACTTGTTTTTAACAGGTCAATAAATAAAAGGCTAGCACTTACTTATATGCAGTTGGAGAAATCCGGTTGTCATCAAGTAGGTTTTTCCATATAATACTGAAATTGCAAAATGTTAATTTTCATTCTGGTGAAAAGACATAAAATAAGGTATTGAGCTACTCTTGGCTAGATGTACTTAAGTAAAAAGAGATAGAAAATGTTATATATAATTTTTTTTTTTAAATTTAGTTATTGACAATAATAAAATGATTTTTTTCCATGCTCAATTTTGAGAAAATTATTATAAGAAAAAATATGAATATAAATTCAAGTGTCTTTTTTTGGAGGATTTAATATAATGATGAAAGTAAAACAAAAATCATTTTTCTAAATCTGTGACTATCCCACTCGTATTTCTCTTTATATTCCATTGAGTATGAAATATTCTGTCAAGTCATAAAATATAAATTGGATAGAAAACAATCAAAAAAAAATTAATCTATGATTATTATATAACAAAATATGTCTCTTACCATAAAAATAATGGAGGAGTCCCTTGCATGGAGAAATGTGCAATGATATCATTTTCATTTGCCATACCTTAAAAAATTTAAAAAAATATATAGTTCCTTTTTATTTTTTGGGGGGGTGTTTTTTATCATGAAATGTTACAAGATGAAACACTAAAACATATTCACTATACAAAAAAAGTTAGAAATAAATAAAGTCGAATAAATAGATAAAACAAACCAAACAATGTTTTAGATATAGATAAAAACATTTTTCTTTAAATATACCCTCTATTAAAAAAAAGAAAAAGTTCCACCCTATAATATGAAAATGAGAAAAAGGAGGATTCTTTTTTTCAAAAGTCCTGTCCCGCCAAGAAGAAATAAAATTTTAGCCTATAAGATACAGAAAGTGAAAAATTAAATTTGTCTACTTACTTCTCCATTTTTTATACTCTGTATCTACATTCTTTTGCAGAACTGTCTTGTCTTCTTTTGGGACATGTTTCTGGTTAAAGAATTCACTGATTGTAGCAGGAAAGCAGGACAGAGTATGACTGGGCCAACCATGTGGAGTGTGCTGCATAATTGAATTTAATATTTCCCAACACCAATTTCCTGAAAGGCTCTCTGCACCTTATTAAAGAATAATGAATAAAATTACATTCAACCATGTAAAATAATCAATATTTATTTTAAAGATAGAAAAAAAAGCTATAGAATAGCTATAATTCTATCATCAAACTTTTCGAAATAAGAATTTTGATATTTTTAATTCTTTTTTTAGAAGGGAACCAAGCAAGTCTCAAGAAACTATTAAAATTGATATCCCAGTAATGGAAACCAAATTTAAGATAGCAATCAGTTAGCTAAAATCAGTCCAGTTGTTTTTTTAATTGCACCTGCCATGTGGTTAATCTCTCAGAAAGTTCCAGTTATGATCATTATTTTAAATCTCATAGTTAGTCACAAAATCAATTTTATAGTTTTTACTAAAAAGATGGAGAGTATATTATAACAAGTGGAAACTCAACAGACTTCTATGGGCAAAGTTGAAATTAGTAGCAAGCAAAAACTTTACTCTTTCGCCCCAACATAATCTTTTATGCATGGCTATAGTCTTCATATGGAATAAAATTAGTATTGTACTCCAGAACCAAGTGGTTAATATAGTCAATTAACTATTCAGCTTTCTATGACAAACAATAATACAGATCATGATATATATAAACCGTTACATCCAGTGGTGCGTTGGGCAGCAATTGTTTTTTGCTGTTTCTGTAGCATTCTTGTTTTACCAGAAAGAGTCGCTAGCCCGATGCTCAACCCCAAAACTGGAGGACACAGGTCATAATAGAGAATTATTAACAATGAATTTCAAGTAAATTTTTTAAATCATTACTCCCTTTACACCCATTTCATGAAGAATAATTAGATATTTCTTTGCAATAAAACTCCTTTACTTTTCATATCTAGTCAGACAAGCACAGAATAGTGATTTGAAACAAGGTCAGTTTAGCATCTTGTGTGACAAATTGGCTGCATTTAAGAAGAATATGTCTGATAACAACACTTTAATTTTTTTTTTATATAAAGTAAAAAATACAGAACAAAAAAAAAAAAAAATGATATTTGGTACTGAACCAATAGGGAGATTAACACTAAACCAATAAAAATTTTCCTATTTGTTAACAAACCTATTAAGATATTATTATTTGATTGAAAAACAATAAAACCATATATATATATGTATGTATGTATGTGTCTATGTATGTGTATACAAGTTTGGTACTACCCCCCCACATATATGTGTGTGTGTGTGTGGTGCTATCCGCACTTATTTAGGGTGGTTGGAGAACAAACGTATTTGCTGTATTGCAAAGTAGAGTGCTCAATATTTTTAACTGTATGAGTTTATCATACTAAACATATATATTTATATATATGTATGTTTAGTATTGATAAACTCATACAGTTAAAATTTGATAGCCATATTACCTGTGATATGCATAGCCCGTGCAAGTGTAAGAACCAAAGCTCTGTTCAGTTCTTCAGAATCAACAGAGAGAAAGTTGGGTCCTTTTGGTTCTTTGAAGACTTTGGAAAGTTGAGGCTGAATTTCATTACTACCCAAACCAGTTATCAATCGCAAAGCTGTGCTTTCAACACTAAAAATAAAAACAAATCACAAGAAAAAGATAAAGGACTGAAATGAAATAACAATAACACGACATATGAACATATCTCACTCATTGGACAGAAAATGTAGGTTTAATAAATTATAACAATGGTTTTTAGAACTTTTAACAGTTGTAATTCAGATATTTCAAGTTGATAGTATAAATGATATAAAATTGCCTCAAACTATCATCAAATGAATATTCAATTAAACAGTTAAAATCCTGAATTTAAAAAAAAATACTTTATATTTTAAAACAGAATTATTGCTCTTATACATATTCAGGGATAAAACTAGATATTGGACTATACAGTTTAATTCCTGAAAATGTATAATCATTGGGTTTTTCTTTGTATTGAATAGAAATATCAACAATCTTATTTTATTTGTATAAAAATCTAGTTAAAAGATGTTTTTGTACTATTATAGGAAGGTATGGAGATACTTATTCATATAATGTATATGACACTAAACTTATAAAGACATTATTATTCAATAGAAAACCAATAAAGACATTATTTGATATATAATTAATAGGAACATTATTTAATACAAAACCAATAAATTAATTTATATATTTGTCGCATGCATATACCGTGCAAGAGTAAAAATAAAATATTTGTTTAGTTTAGGAATCAACAGAGAAAATTAAGTCATTTTGATTAAATAAAAACTTTAACTTGCCATAAATGAAGCTGATTTTGATTAGTTTGAGGCACTG
Source organism: Idiosepius hallami (assembly GCA_034780655.1). NCBI lineage: Eukaryota > Metazoa > Mollusca > Cephalopoda > Idiosepiidae > Idiosepius > Idiosepius hallami. The sequence goes on along the minus strand of JAUZSX010000006.1, from coordinate 195,024 downwards.
AAGCAAGTGAATGAAGGTGGCCCAGGAGTTGAACTCTGTAGTGTGGTTGAATGTGATGTAAACGATAGCTGAACATTTCAAGCAGTGTGTGCAGAATGCCCCAAGCTTGACTTGCAAAAACATTTGGCAACAATTGACCTAAAAGAAAAAAAAAGACAAGAATATGAATAAAAGAAAAGAGGTAAAATACTACTGTATTATAATGTTTATAACCAGAAAAAATGAGAAAAGAGTGTAAATAACAAAATGGGTGAAAATTAAATTCTGAATAATCAAAATAATAATCTAAAAATTCCACACAGAAAATCATAACAATACAACAATGCTATGGATTGGATTGGATGGTTTATTTAACTAGCATATCAATCCTCATGGGTCATTTAATGCTGATGAGATTATTTGGTTATGTTTGTTTATTGTTTATTAAAATTTTAGATTTTGCTGTCTAGCCTTGTTTCTTATAAGAACTCTATGATGTTGTTAAGGTCTAGTTTGTGAAAAATTTCTTTTAGATTGTTTTCATGGAATTACTTCATTCATAATTATTGGAGATCTATGCAGTTTATCAGGATATGTTTTACTTTGTAAAGTTCCTGGCATGGTATACAGAATGGTGCCTCTTCACCTTTGCAATGCTATGGTTATCAATAATAAAAACGAGAATAATATACGTTAATCAGGTAAAAAAAAATATACTTACTTATAAAAGCTTTTATTCCAAGAGATTCAATTTCCATATACACTAGCAAACGACTGTACGTTTCAACAAGAGCAGGAGCCAATGCAATATTTGTTTTTTTCTTGGCCATCTGAATTACTTTAGTGACAATACTGTGGATGAGACTAAAGGAAATACAAAAATATTTCTGATGTTAACTTTTTTTTTAAATAATTAAAATAATTTTTATTGAGATAAAAAATATTTCTAGTGTTAGACATTTTTAAATAATTAAACATTTTTTTTATCAAGATAAAAAAATGTTTCTGGTGTTAACGTTTTTTAAATAGAATAATCTTTATTAAGAATAATCAAGTCACCCCAGAAACCAAAATCTTTTTAATACTTCATTGAAATCTTAATAAAAATGCAATAATACAGAGGTTGGACAAAATCATTGGAACACTACACTTTTTGGTACTTATCTTAAAAATATGGTTTCATCCAAATATTGATATATATATATATATATATATATTTATTTATATTTATATGGGGGGGGAGGAGGTAAACATTTTTTTTCAGAAATGTTTTTTTAAAATAGCATTTTTAGCAACCTTTTTGTTTTTCCTTTTTTAATATAAAACTAAGTATAAAAAAATTTCTCCATTTATCATAACATCACATGATTTCATAATTGTATGATGTTTTTAAACACTGAATTCCATGCAACTTGATATAATAATTATTTTGGGACATTTTATATAAATATTTTTTATAAAACAAGATTGAATTGTAAACCAATGAACAATCAAAAAAAATATAAACAAAAGTATAAATAAAAACATTTTTTTAATAAAAAATATAAATTTACTGGAACATTTACAAAAAAAAAAAAGAAAAAATATATTTTTTGAGTCTTTATAAAATGTTCAGATTTACACAGGCAATGAAATAATGAAGAAAGAGTAGGAAAAAAGTGAAAACTAAATTCTTCAAAAGATTGGAATCAATTTTTTTCTTTTATTTGGTTTCCTTCTTCTAGATTTGAAAATTAAAAAAAATTTCATCATCTTTTAAAAACACAAAGAAATCTTAAATTCGAATTTCACATGAATTGATAATTTGACACTTTCTGAAACTAGATAAATAGTTAAATTCTTACTGACCTCATTTTTGCATGGACAGTCAAAGAATCCAACAGATTCATTGCCAGTGGTTGAGTTGGAGCTCCTGCAACAATATTACCAGGTAATAAGGTTGTGTTTTTGTTATTTCCATGTATATTTTCAACCAAAACAGCCATGGGAAGTCCAAAATACTCTGAATTTGTGCTGTCTGAAATAAAAACATAAAAAGATAGGCAACATCTAAATTTAATAAGCAAGAATATTTTTACCAAACAAAAACTAAAGAATAAATCTTAAGCTAATTTCAGATTCTCAATAATTCTGGTCCACAAAAATTTGTATCATAGGTATAATGTGATGTAAATATAATTATAATAAAAATTGACTTACAAGCATTGCAAAGTAGTGCAATTTTATAATCCCCTAACAGCAAATTTTTATTGTTGAGTGTTTGTTTTAAAAACCTGAAAAGAAAAAATATGGAAAAAAAATTCATTTGTTAGAATTTAAAAAGCTCTTTTTTTGTATTATTATTTTTTTGTATCATTATAGAATACAAGCAAGTTTATTTCTAGCCAGATTTTTAACTCTCTAATTTAATCTTAAAATTAATTCATAGACGTTTGCATATATAAAATTTGAATAAACATTGTGTCCAAAAAGTTACTGTGCACTATAAGTATATAGAAATTTAAATAAAAGTATTTCATTATAAAACTTTTAGACAATTTGATCAATAAAATAAATAAAAAAGGTTTTTTTTATTTACAGTATATATCACAGCTTATCTTAAGGGAAATGCTGGAGACGTCCTCCATTGTCATTAAGACATTATTTTCTACTGTACACCAACTTTACAAAGACCCTTTATTAATAAAAGATAAGGGATAAATTTCCACTTTATATTCTTTTTCAGAAAAGATAAACTAAGTAGGTAAAAAAGGAAAAATAATTTTTAAGCTGTGACTCAAGATATAAAATGAAATGTGAAACTTACTCAAGATGATCTTTGAGAGCATGCGGTATTGGTCTTTGGAGTCTGGCCTTATCTGTTTGGGCCTTTTTATTTAAATGGATCCAGATTGAAGTACTAGCTAAAACATGTGTTGACTGAGGTTTGGTAATGTCTGGCACAGCTAAAACCTCTGTATCTGAGTATAACAAATCATATAATTTCAACACAGGGAGAAAGTCAGCAAGCTGCAAAAGAAAAAAAAAAAACAATTAATGAGAAATCTGTGTGTATGTGTGTATATATATATATATATATATATATATATATATATATACATATATATAGTAAAGAAGTTTTCTATCCAGGTTTCATCCTCTGGATCGTCAGGAGAACATCATGGTTTTGGGATTTGATGTTTTTCTGTTCCCAAGACACAAAGAATCCAACTAACACTATATAAAGTAATAGCATTTGTACAACTCTCCTACAGGCCAGACCAATGGACCAATGATTACCAAACTTGGAATGATGATGGTCTGTGACTGCCTGTTAGTGTACACCCTTTTTCAAGGTCAGAGGTAATCCAGGTCATGACCTTTCAAGGTCTATGAATGTGCACTGTATCTTAAGTTTAAATTTCCAAAATAATGTTTCCAAAAATAATAGAATGGACCATTAAGACCAATACCAGAAAAAATATCCACTAGATAACTAGGCCAGTGGGAATGGCCCCAAAAGGATATAATTGATTGATTGATACAATGAGAATAAAATAACTGAAGTCCATAGATGAGTGACAAGTGCTTGAACTTTAGCATTATTGCATCTTAGTCAACATAATACATTTTGATTTTTTGCTAAAATCTTAAAACCTTAAGAATCCCCTAATATATACAAAAACTTTCATGAACTCTAAACCAGTTTTTAAAAATATTTTTAGGATTTTTCAGAACAGAGAACAAAAACTAGTAAAACAAAATGAAGGCTTTCAATTTATTCAAAATGCATAAAATGTTTAATCAACAAAAACCAAGTGTAAGATTTAAAACTAGGTTGGCCAGTTAAACAAGGTTGAAAGAAGAAAATAAAAATAAATACAATGCAAGTAGGAACAGAACACTATAATTTTTTAGCAATAAAAAATAAGTAAATCATACCATGTCTGAAAGGACAAAGAAAGCCTTGCACTAATTAAAGAGCCAAGACCAATCTTCAATAGATTTTTTTTAAGTAGATGCCACTTCCACCATGTGACAAGTATAAATATAAAAAGTAAATACACTTTGATTTATAAGATATATACCTATATACACACACACCCACACACACACATATATATACACACACACACATATATATATACACACACACACAAATATATATATATATACACACACACACATATATATATATATACACACACACACATATTCTTCTATATATGAAATCATCGTTCTTTTATTTAAAATATTTTGGTCGCTTTTTAAATATAAGATAAATGCCTACTTTTATGGTTATTTCTTGTACTTATTTTTACTTTTATTGCTATTTTTTGTTTTTATTTATTTTTCTTTAAAAATCTTTTCATCGTAAATATTTTCACATGGGTTTATTTACTTGAATCTTGATTGTTGTTTGAAAAAAAATTAACGGCTGAGTTATACAATCGATAGATTTGCCTTAGGCTCATATAAATATCTGTACATCGTTATTGAAATCCGAAAATTTAAAGAAAATTAACTGGCTAATTTTTAGAGATCGTCTGAGCCATTTTTATTTTGTGTGTCGCTCGCTGCAACCTTGTTTGCACAATATTATCAATCACCAAAAAGATGCAACTGGAGATCATAAAAATGTGAAATTGCTTGAAGCATATTATCGCATTTTTCAATTTATTTTTTTAAGCATATTGTATTGGGAAACCACTCAATATTTAACGCATGGAAATACTTTTATATTTAGCCTCTAAGAAAGAAAGATAATTACAATCTATTTATTTTTACATCATTTTAAACGTACTGGCATGTTTTTTCTTATAATAATCTAGTTAAATCAATTGGTTAAGTCTCTACCACTCTTCTAAAACTCTGATCCCTCTAAATCAAGGGGGATCAGAGTCTTCGCTTAACTAATATACACGCTCTATCACTGATATTGAGCACTCTAACTATAAATATAAGCAATCTTATTACTTCGATTAATATATATATCATATTTACTTGGTAGGGCACCTAACCAAGTAAAGCACAAGATCATTTTTACGTGCTCTAGGTATCTGGGCTTTTTTAAATTTAGTGTTACCCTTCACCTAGATGAGTTGCTCTCCCGAGTTAACGAGCCACATCTTCCCGAGGCAGCTAAAATGAATGTAGTGGTTTTGATTGGGATTAGAACACGTGTAATACGATTCCAGAACCCGAGCTTTTACCAATGCTCCACCATATATATATATATATTGGGCAGCGACGGTGGAGCATTG
>JAUZSX010000006.1:174521-186679 GCA_034780655.1 Idiosepius hallami | reverse complement strand
CCCCCCCCCAAAAAAAAAAAAAAAAATTAAAGACAATCAACCTTTTTAAAAACAAACAAACAAAAGAACAAAAAAAGGTAAAGCAAATTAAAACAGTTTTCAGCATAGAATGGCTTTATGAGAGTTGATATGCTGGTTAAATAAACCAATCAATCAATCAAACAAATAGAAATTTACATTACAATATCAAATTACATCAAATTTACCAGGCATTCAAAAACTAATTTACAAAAAAAAAAAAAAATTTGAAGGAAAGGAAATTTTTTTTTATTGATTTAGACAATGTCAGCCATTTTATGTTTGGCAATGGCTCTCCAGTTTTTTTTAACACCTTAGCTAAATTCTTATTCTACTTAAATATCACCATGAGTAATTGAATAATCTGTTTTTTTAATATAAATTCACTTGAAAAAGAAAAAAAAAAACCCGTTCATGGTTTGGCATAAAGTATGGAGTTGTGATGACTGAATTTATGCATTCATCACCTGAAATTTTCATCTCTCCATTTCAGATAGCAACAATGTGAGCCTCTAAGAAAACATTCTCTGTCATGAATGTGTATAAGAAGCAGAGATGAGTCATTGAATTCCTTCATGTAAAAAAATTGAACAAATCAACAACCATGGATGCCTGCTGAAGGTTTATGAAGCTGATGCAGTTGAGGTTGGTACTGTTAGGAGATGGGTTCATCAATTTTAGAATGGCAATAGAGATGTGAGGGACAAAGCTTGCTCCAGAAATGATCATTGCTGGCATCAAGAAAGGTGGTGACTATGGTAGGGAGATAAATTCTGGAGCAGAAAACATTTTTTTTAATGATACTACTCTTGTCTTTGTAGCTCCTTAACTTAAATAAAAAAATAGGTAGTATTACTTTTGGAATGACCCACATAATGTATGTGTGTCACAAGAAAAAACTTTTGAAAAATAACGCAACATGGACATAATTGTATTGGATTGATATACCATTTATACATTGCCACTGAATCGTGTGTATTCAGTGGTTGAGCCGGCTACGCCTGTAGGAGGTCAGTATGTCGACATTGTTTAAGCATTTTGGTTAATTAAAATCAAGACGTAATGAGCCCATGGTCCAGCCTAATACAATTATATTCATGTTTCATTGTTTTTTTTTAAATTCATTTTTGTTACATTGTTAAATTTATTTTCCATTTTCCTATTTATATATTATTCCCACTATGAATAACTTATTGATCTGCACTAAAACAGATTATAAAAATACATATGAATTTCTCAAAAAATAAATAAATTTTATTATTGTGATTTTTAATCTTACAAAAAATAATAATGAAATGAATAATAGTGTGAGTGTGTGTGTTAGTTAAGGAAGGAAGAAACGGGATGATCAAATAATTCTTAAAAAGAAACAAAATAATGGTCTGTAGATTGGAAAAGAAATGAAGATGAAAAAATATCATTTTAAATATCTTTTTAGATATCCCTCAAACGATCTATTGTATGCATTATAATCAATACTCATAGATGAAACATTCACAAAAGAACAATAGAAATTAGAGAGAGAGCAAGAAAGAGAACAACACATAAATCACCAATTCAGCAACAATACAGTCAAATTCCTTACTATTCAAGTACACTCTTTGAATTCATTAGAAATTAACCATCATTAACCAGAAATAACATTGCTCAAGTGAACTTAACAAAATGTTGATATTAATTCCATTATGATCTATTTGTTGAGTGATATATCAAACCTTCTGGGTTATTTAATGGCATTTTTTTTCTTTTTTTTAAATCTCAGGTAAGACTTTTGTACTAAGTGTAAATCAACCTTGGGGTTTGTACATGAAAGACTTTTTGAATTCCTTGAAATCCATGAACATTTCTCCTCAAAATATAAAACCTTCTTTCAAGTTTACCTCCTATCCTCAACTATGATACATGATTATTATACTTACATCTAAAAAGCATCTACATATACAACATATACAAAAATGAAATGATTTATATACTTAAATATCAACATAAAATAATTAGGAACAATTGGTTATATAAATAACTCTCTAAAGAAGAGAGAGAAATCATTATTCACTTATGGTTATACAACAAGAGGTTTGATATTCATTTTAATGGAATATCAAACTTTTTGGTTATTTAATATTAAAAATAATCAATTAAGTAAATACTATTGTTTAATCAACACATTTTTTGCATGACATTAATTGCATTATTGAACACATAGCTGAAAGAGATTGGAAGATTCATATCTTTCTTGAGGGGCATTGGTAAAAGATGAGCTTCAAATTCCAGTCAAAACCACTACATTCACCCATAGCTGCCTCGGGCAGATAGGGTTCGTTAACTCGGGAAAGCAACTTATCTAGGTGAAGAACCACGCTGAATTCAAAAAGCTCAGGTGTATAGAACACATAAAAAAGCCTTGTGCCTAACTTGGGTTGGTGTTCAACCAAGTAAATATAATATCTTTCCTAAGGGGTTCATCCAAAAAAAGGCAACAATAGAAACAAAACTGCAGTAAAAAAAGAGAAAATAGATTCATATTTAGAGTGACTTACAGGGTTCTTCTGGACACTCCCTGAGATGAATTGCAGCAAAATCCACATTAAATGATCTCGTCCCTGTTTTAGATTCCGATCTTTCAACTGAAAAAAAAAAAATAAAATAAATAAATAAAAAACATTATGAAAAAAATACATATGTAAAAAAAAACAAAAAAAACATAAAATGAAAACCAAAATAGAAATATTGCGAGGGTGGAGTATTGATAAAAGCTTGAGCTTTAGAATCTTGTTACATGAGTATAAATAGTCAAAACAATTGCATTTACCTTAAGTTGCCTCAGGCATGATAGGGCTCATTAATTCGGGAGAATAACTCATCTGGTGAAGGGCAATACTGAATACAAAAGCCCAGAGATATAATGAGGATATAAAAATTCCCTTGTGCCCAATTTGGGTTAGTGCTTAACCAAGTGAATATAATCAATAGAAGTAATATTACATTATTTAAAAAGAGCTGACACTTAAACACTTCAGTTAGTGAAAACAATCTTTTAAAGCATTTAAGCGTCATTTAAAAAAAATAATATATTATTCCTATTATTGTTGTTTTCATCTTATGTATATATTTTTTATATTGTCAGAAGTTAATTTGTTTTTTTACATGACATGTTTCATTAAAAAGAATTTAAATTTTTCTTTCCAATATTTCTAATTCATTTTTTTTCTTGTTTTCTCACAAGAAACTTAGTAGTGGGATCAAGCTTCTTGATATAATCCTCTAGTCTTCTTTTGAATGTTTTTGGTTCTCCTCGACTATCGTGCGTTTGAGATGATCAGACAGGCAACAAACTGATGGTTACTAAAGGCTGTTGACTCAGTGTCTTCGCTTTTTTCTTATATATTTAAAACATAACTTTTATATATTTAAGATTTATAGGAGATAAACAAATAAGGTTGTTAGAAACTAAATAGAAAAGGTGAAGAACCTACCTTCTCATAAAGTGACATCACCATATGTGGGAAGCTGACAAATTGGAAAAGGACAAAAAATATTAGTTGACTACCCAGATGTTGCCATAACAACTGGCCAAAGCCACTGTCATCTTTGCTGGCATCTTCATTCTCAGATCTTTCCATGGCAATTACTACAAGATCAACTAATTGTTCTTCCAACACTTCACATCTTTGTTTCACCTGCTCAAAAAGGAGGGTTGGGGCAGAAGGGGAAAAATGGAAAAAAAAAGAGAAAAAAAGAAAAAAAGTAAAAGCAAATAGTAACTTAATTTGTAAACTCAAAACGAAACATCATTCGGGATAAAATGAACATCAATTTTTAATGTATCAAAAATAAGTATTCATGTTTTTTAGCTTTTTTTTTTTTTTTGATAAAAAAATGTAAAAATTGATTCTATTACTTTATAAGGATCTCTCTTGGCTTCTTAAATTAATAATTGCAACAAATTTCCTTTATTTAACATCTTATATTTAAAAGATATAACTTAGATTTCAAAGAATGTATGGAGGAATAGATATTAAAAAAAAAATTTTTTTTTGAAGATATTAAAAATAAACCTAAAATTATATTGTTCTAAAAGTTTGTTTGATGAAGTTGAGAAAGCATGTCAAGAATTTTGATTTGAAGCCAAATGAATGGAACTTTTTTTTTCTTCTGAATTTGTATTTAATAATAAAAAAAAATGAACATACATTTTGATTACTAGTCAGTACTTTTCTCCTTGGTAAAGTTGGGATGTATTATCACTACCTGGTAAATTTTTTTTAAAGAAACTTACTTGCTTTGTGAGCCCAAGCATGTTGCATACCATTTCCCGAGAGTAAGGCTGCTCAAGAACATAGCATAATAAACCTTTTTGAGGTTCCAGCATATCCTATATGAATAATAGAAAAGAGGATTAAAAACAAAACACAAACATGCATATGTGTGTAGGCTTGTATATTGAAACTAGGCTGCGATGGTGGAGCATTGGTAAAAGCTCGGGCTCTGGAATCGCATTACGCGAGTTCAAATCCCAGTTAAAACCAATACTTTCACTTTAGCAGCCTCGGGCAGATGGGGCTTGTTAACTTGGGAGAGCAGCTCATCTAAGTGAAGGGTAACACCGAATGTAAAAAGCCCGAATTAGAGCACGTAAAATGGCCTTGTACCAAACTTGGGTTAGTGCTCACCAAGTAAATAAAATATATATTGAAACTAAATCCAAAGAAAATATTCTTTATTTTACCATCCAAGGAAATGTCCATAATTATAGCAGTTGTTATCTTTTGAGTTAACAATGTAATCAATATGCATTGATCAAATGTTTTTCATAAAAAATTAGCACAAATAATTCTGCTTTTGCAGTTAGTTATAATTTATGATACTTACAAAATTTGAATAAAAAAAATAATTTTTGGGAAGGGGGGGATAATTTAGTATCAAAAAAATATTGAATTACTTCCCTTGGCTTCCCTAGATGACTTTTACAAAAATATGGGTAAAATAAAAACGCATCATGGTGAACTGTAACAAGGATTTGAACATTAATGTACAAATAAGGAAAGATTAGTTTGGAGCAATTTGTAGAATAATACCCAACAAGGAAGATCACTATCAGGCCCAAAGGTGTGAAGAGAAAGTCATATATATATGCCCACAAAATATTTCTTACAGGCTTTCTTAAGCTTTTGTAAATTACACTTTGTTTCTGGTTGTGTCATAAAGGCTCCCATCTGCCCCCCTGAGTGAAGCAGCAAAACTTACAACCTCTCCATATTTTATTTTTAATATGGTTGACAAATAAAACTTGAATTTCTTCAAAAATTTATTTTTGGATTTGTTTGTTTGTTTGTTTTGGGTTTTTATGGCTTATCAACCTTTTAAGGTCATTTGATGACAAGAGCAATCATTTTATATACTCATAGTTTTTTTTTCTTTTTTAAACAAGACAATGTTCACTATTTAACCCATAGCTGGAGGGAATGTGGGGATTCATACCTTTCCCAAGGACATTAGTCAAAATTATTAACGTAAATGGAACAACTAAGATTCGAACTTACATACTATGATTCCGAAGTCCAAATGGCTACCAATTGTGCCGAATGAATTTGAAAATAACATTTCTTATCGATCATTCAGTATAAATTGTGATTGAAAATCTCTAATGACAATTCTTAGAACAGAATGTCCTAATGAAATTTTGATTAATCTCTCACTCTCCTTTTCAAAAACAATTTGTCTACATATTAACTTCTTTCGGACTGTTATCCTTATCTTTTATTGTTGTTCTTACAGCATTTTGTCCCTAGTCTATTCAGGAGATTAACCATGACCTCAGATAGAAATGCTAAGTCTTAAAACTAGCAACTCTATCTAGAAAATATTACGAAGGCTCATCTCAAAGAATTCCCAAATAAATATAAAAACATTTAGATTTACTTACTTTGTCATAAGGAAGGGCCCCACTAAGAGTGAAGCGTAAATTGGTGGCATTCAAACGCCAGACATGGTTAGAATTAGAGTGTCCCACAACTGGAAGCAAGTGCTGTCGGCCTGCAAAGAATAAAAGGATTAAAAGTTTTAAACAAAGAAAATCCCCAAGACATAAAAAAAGAAAATAAATAACAAATTGGCAAAAACAACTCTGAACTTTTTTCGCTGAATGGCAACAAACACAAAATGGCAAAAAACGCTGAATTGGCAAAAAAAGAAGAATTAGCAAAAAACATACAATTGTGAAAAAATCTGCAAAATTGAAAAATCAGGAGAATTAGTAAGAACCGCAGAGTTAGCCAAAAAAACCCAAAAAACACAATTGGCTTTAAATGCAAAATTGGTAAAATCAGCAGAATTGACAAAAACATACAATTGTGAAAAAATCTGCAGAATTGGTAAAAAACACAGAATATGTTAAAAACTGCACAATAAGCAAAAAAAAAAAAAAAAAAAAAAAAGACACAAGAGAAATACACAGAAATAGATAAACAATTTTAGAAAACCCAATTGCTAATATAAACAAAGATTTTTGCAAAAGCACAATTGTAAAAAAACAACTACTTAGTGAAAAAAAAGCGCAATTTCAATAAAACACATAATTAGTAAATGGCAAAATAGGCACCATTTGAAAAAAAACAAACAAAAACAAAAACAGATGATTTGGAAAAAATAATTGGCAAAAAATGCCAAACTAGAAAAAAAAACACACAAGGGAGGTAGAGGGAGGGATATAAAGAATTGGCCAAAAATTGAACAATTGGGAAAAAAAAAAACAAACAAAAAAAAAATACTGAATTGAGAAAAAATGTTTGTCTGAGAGAGAGAGAGAGAGAGAGAGAGAGTGAGAGAGAGAGAGAGAAAACAAATGAGAAAATGGTAAATTAGCAAAATATGAACAATTGGTAAAAAAAATCTTGTCAGGATTGTTGTGATGTTTAAATCTGCTGTAAACTTTTCAAATTAGCAATGCAAATAAGATAATCCATCATTAAAAAAAAACATAGAAAAAAATGAATTTCAACAGCTGTTAAAGTTATAAATTAAAATGAAATCATAAAAACTACACATATCTGGGCAAGCCAATTTTTTATTAATATGTGTAAGAATAGGAAAGTAGCTTCCCATGATGACAACAAATATTTTATAAGAAAATAAATTGTAATTTTCTTCCAAAAATGTCTGAGAAGACATAATTCAAGAATGATACTTAATCTTAATGTTAGAGTCACATATAATATAAAGGATTGGGAGCAAGTAAAAAAAGGTTTTAAACTTAAAAAGGATTTTATTTATAGTTCTACAATTCTTTTGACTGAATAAACAAGATGACAGTTTTGCAAAGAATCAAATATACACAGAATATTGACTTAGGAATATTGATTTTTTTAAAGGTTTGGTTGGCTTCTGCTTCAGTTAGATTTTATTTGGAAAAGGGGTTTTAATCTTACAGTTATTTAATGATGAAAACCACTATTTTTGATATTTTTCTTTTTTTTTTTTTCTTTTAAAAGGTTTAGGATAAAAAAAACAGTGAATACAGTATTTAATCCTTAGCTTGGTAGGGATCAGGGGGATTAATACCTTTCTTAGGAGTAATTGTCAGAAAGTGAATGGACTTAATTTGAACTCCAGCCTTAAACTAAAATGTCACTTATCAGAGCCCTACAAGATAACCTTAGCATTATTTGACCTTTGACAATTAAATATTTTCATTTACTAGCCAAATAGAAAAGTTACTGTTATTTCCTTCTAATGTTATGAATAAACCAATAATTCAAAACTTGGTTACAGTTTGAGAAAACATAATCCATTCCACTTGGAACTAGTTCTGCATTTGTTGAACTTCTTTGGACTTGTTTAAAAAAAAAATAGAGTATATTGTTTTATTTTCTCTTCTATTAAACCTTTTATTGGTTAATTAATTTGAATTAGCTTGGTTTATTAAAAGAAAAAAAAGGGTTGAAAAGACATTTTTCACTCAATACTTTATAGATTATCAGTGGAAAAAAAAACAGTCACAAAAATATAAACATATTTTTAAATTTTGGAACAATGACAACACTGATTATTATACAATATACTAAAAAGACACTAGAATAGAGGCATATGGAATGCCCATATGCTACCACCAATATAAACAACCGTGAATGAATACATTTTTTTTATAGATTTTAGCTTAAAGACATTTTTTGAAAAAAATCTTGCACTGAATAAGAACTTGTAGAGGAAATGGGTAACGAATGTGACATTTGTAATGGCCTGATTTGGAGTTTGATATTGGCACAAGTGAGCATGTTTAACATGCTGAGTTAAAACATAAAAAAAACACTAGCTTCTTGAACATTAAGGTACAAAGTTGAATGTCATGGTCAGAGAAGACTAGTTTGTTCAACCAGGATGTGTAAGAAAATTGGATTAATACTGCATATTTTTCCTACAGAACCATCCTTTAATTTTGTCAAATTTTATTACCTAAATGATTCAATTCTCTTTCACAGAAATTCACACCTAACAAATTTCTTTGACTATGAGTGGGCTTTACACTTCCTGGTTCACAGATAAGTATATTTTAAAACCAGAATATTCATTGAAAACGTGAACGTTAAAAATTCTTAATGTTTAGGTAAACTAAACTAAAATAAAACCAGAAAAATATGAGTTTCATTGTTGTATTTATGAAAAGCAGGGTATACATTGTTATTGTCGCATTATTTTTGGTCTATTAAGTATAAGGTATGATCAGGGCTGTGCTTAGGGCCCCCACAACTGCAGGGGGGGGCGTAAAATCCCAAGTGGCCGTAAGACTCTTTGGCCTCCCAGATCTTTTATAGTCCAAAAAATTACCAAAATAATTATTGTTTCGGATTAAGTAGAAAATCATTATCACACATATATTTTGAAATATTCGTCCATCAATCCATCTCCCTGTCTGTTTGTCTCCCTCCATATATTTGTATATGTAGACTTTGATCAAAGACTGTAGTATGTTGTGGGTGTGCAAGTTGCATTTTTTATGGTAAAGGGGCAGCAAGGCGCATTCTGCATTAGGGCCACTATGTGGCTAAGCATTGCACTGGGTATGATCATGGAGATTGGAACAACTCATTATATACAGAGGGTAAATTTAACCCAGCCAATCATAGAACATATAGGAGATAATTCTCCTTAAAATGAAGCCAGATTCAACAAATTTTCCTACTTTGTAAAATTGTGAACTACAGACCCGACTTTTGGATTTACTCCAGTTGCTACTAATACTACTATCACTACTGTTGCTGCTTCTACTTCTACCACTACCATTACTGGAATATTTTGGATAAATTTATTTACTGATGTTCAATCTTATACAGAAGAGAATGGCATATGAGCCAAGAATTGTATTACTTACCAGCAATAGAAACCATGTGTGCTGTTAATCGAAAACTTTGGATGAATTCAGCCAATACATCTCCAAGTTTCTAATTAAGAAATAAGTAAAACAACCAAAAATTCTTACAAAATTTTAAGAAAAAATTGAGTATAATAAATAAATAAAACTAGTGTGGGAACTTCGATATTTTGTAAAATGTAAAAATAAAATGTTTTTGTTGAAATTTAAGAAAAAAGCAAAAGGAAATATAAAGAAAGTAAAGAAATATATCAAACAGTTGTGATTAAAAAAAATTCATTACATGATATTCCAAATGAAATCATTTTTTATCAACATCACATGATTGATTTCTTTTTCTCAAAAATCAATTCCTGTTTCATTTCAAGGTTGTTAAAGAAATACAGTGATACAAATGGGAATACAGTGATACCTTGGATTAAAAATGCTCCAAAATACAATTTTTTTGAGATATAACAAAAATCTTTGCTAGATTTATGCCTTCAGATATGATAAATAATTTAAGATACAACATTCGATGTTTAGGAAAAAAAATTCCAAGACGCCATCAGTAGATGGCAATGTGTTCATTCTGCTAGTGACAAATCTAAAAGCTTTTTTTCATTGTTAAACACTTAAAGAAAAAAAAAAAATAAAATAAAATAAAAGTTTAAAAACTAATTTGCATTTTAATTTAAACCTTTTAAAATTTTATTTAATTTGCATTTATTGAGAAATTTCTGGTTTCATGTTTGCGTGGTAGCCAAGAATCTTTCTCTCTCCCATCCTGGCATGCATCTTGTTTGGTATAACTGCTCGCCTACCTGGTGAGTACAATTTAACTTTTCATTGTTTTTATTAACATTTATTATTCTATGATATACATATATTGATGTTTGGTTTTGCAAGTAATGAAAAATATAGACATCCTAGGGGATAGACCTGATACTGTGTGGGTGCTGCAACTGCCATCAACATATTGGTGTCTTTACTCTAATATGATTTTTAGTTATAAATAAAAGGTAATTTTTAATATAATTTAAGGATATTTTGGGAAAATTTTTTACTTTGGATGGATTGATTCGGTTTAGTTTGATTTAAATGAGAATAATTGCTTTAAGATACAACTTTGGGGGATACAATTGTGGTCAAGGAATCGAATTTGTATCTCAAGGTATCACTGTAAAATGTTAAAACCTAATTCATTTTTTTTTTCTAAAATAGATTTAATCCTTCATAAAAAGACAATCTTTAAACCAATCATAAATCTGAAAGTATTTTCCAATCAAATAAGGGACTCTGCTATATTTCTAATACTTTGAGAAAAAATTTGAAGAATATAAGACTGATGTGATATGAAATACAAAATAAGAATTACTTACCCAATGGGGCCATTTTCTATCATCAGGACAGAGTTTAGTAATTTCAAAAACAGCTAAATAGCTTGGAAGCAAACAGGAATTCCGGTCAATAATTGCTGAAACAACCTTTGGTAAAAAAAACAAGACAAATTGTGTTTATTAGATAATTCGAACTACTATTCTTATCTTGATTGTTATCAAGATAAAAATAGTTTTGGTAAAGGAAACTTTTAATCTTCTTCATGCAAACTATGTAGAACATAGAAATCTTTGTAACAAACTCAGGAATCTCTTAAGGAATTCTGAACAAAAGCTTTTTATTCAATCGACAAATAAATGATTTCCAACTTTAATTAGAAGATTCCTGAGAATAAAGTTAAAAGTTACATAAGCCATTGTTTGAATACAACAATGAAAAGAAGAAAATTAATCTGAACAAATTTAATTATCAATTCCTAACAAATTCCTCACAAAAAAATTGTTTTTAACTTGTATCATATTAGTTTAAATTTCTACAAAATTCAATACTTATACTAGATTTAAAATGGTAAAATCTAGTGTTGAATGTAACATCAGAGATCACTTTAAGTTGCCAGAAAAAATTTGTAAAAAATATATCTATAGCCAGTTAATTATCTATATATGTTTAGTAAAATAAAAGAAATATAATAAACATGTTTGCCAGAGACTACATGAACAGACCTTGGGTTTTTACTTCAGAATTTTTCCTTCTCCTAGATGCCCGTCTTAAAGATTAAGGGTGTATCTAAAAGCACATATACATTTTCTCTCTCTTTCTCTCTATCTATCTCACATATACACACATGTGCATGTCACTAATAAACACAAATGAATTTACCTCAACTGCACAATCAACTTGAGGGGCACAAGATACATTTTCACATGGAGGCACTGTCTGGCACTTTTCTAAGATTACTCTGAGCAAATCTCGACAACCCTGAGAATAATGAAAAAAACATACATAGAATTTTTATGTTTAAAATTTATAAAACAAAAATACAGCATTCTATAATTAGGTGAAATAAAAAAACAAACATAAAAAAACAATATTTTTGTACTTTTTAAAAATCGTTTTGATTTTTTCAAGTTGTATAATTTTATATCGTTCACAAGCCTAGAAGCTGCTCTGAGTGAACTTAAGGGCTATTTAATAAATTCTGCAGGATTTAATTGTAAATATTTATTTCCAAATACATAAAACTTTCTTTTTGTAAACAAGAATTTTTTCCTTGAATTCAAGAACTGAATTTGGGAAATTTCTGAAATTATTAATCAATACTTAGGTAAAATAAATTGACCTTCAGCCATTTTGATATATAATGGACTTTGGGACATACCCCCTGAAATAAGAAAAAAAGTTATAGCTTTGTTTTTATTCAATTTATTTTCACCTACTAAATTTAATACTATAAGCT
>JAUZSX010000006.1:161144-174421 GCA_034780655.1 Idiosepius hallami | reverse complement strand
AAGTACAAAACACCTACATTTAAAATATATATTTTTATACAGATAGACATTTTCATTTACTGTGTAATTGTGTAAATAGCTTTGTTTTTATTCAATTTATTTTCACCTACTAAATTTAATACTATAAGCTAAGTACAAAACACCTACATTTAAAATATATATTTTTATACAGATAGACATTTTCATTTACTGTGTAATTGTGTAAATGTCAGATCATGAAACAAATAAGAAAAAAAAAGAGATCCTAAAATTGCAAATATAAATATTATCTGGTTACATTCATAATGTACAAATATAACCTTTTTGTAATAAAACAATAAATATCAATTGAGCGAATCTAATTTGCTCAATTATCATTTTCTTATCATTAGAGTCAGTTTAGAAATCAATATCAGCATTTAAATATTATTTTACTTGTCTGATGTCCGTAGAGTGTCACTAATAATATTCATCATCATCATCATTGCAAACTCTAATTAATACCAGATTTTTATAGATTAAAGTTTAGAAAAATATTTTTATTCATAAACATTAAGTGATGCCCTTGAAAATTTAAGAAAAAACTTCTATTGAATACATTCAAGGTTAATCCAATAGCTTGTAACAATATCTTCAGCAATTCTCTAAGTAGTTTTTTTTTTTTTAAATTTATGGTCTGTTCTTAAGTAATATTCCTCTAATTTTTTCTATTGTAAAACAACCAGATTCTGATTGTCTGCTTATGTCACCAGAAGTTTTTGTCTGAGGTTTCAACTACCATGGAATTTCCGGTTGTCTGCTTGTTTATAATCATTTTTCAAAACTAGTTGATTTGATTACTTTTATAAAGTCATAAATTGTATCAATAACTTTACACTTTTAACATGGACAAAGGAATGAGACAAGGTGCATTCAATGAAAAACAAACCTTATAATCTACACCACCGATGATCTTTTTGATGAGAACAAAATTCTGTATCCACTGTTCTTTTTGTTTGTAATGCAAGCTTTCACTTGTTAATAATGCTTCGCATATAGGGCTGGAAATTTGAAAAAAAAAAAAAGTCATCAGAAATTTTTCAATATTTAGAAAATAATTTGTCAAAAGGGCAAACTTTTTTATTTGATTGCATTTTAAATTTATAAAGGAGTTTCTTCCTTTAAAATAAATCTTTACTCAAATTTTCAAAACTGAAATAGTAATTCTTATCTCACTAACAAATATAGTGAATCGCCTCTGAACTAAATATGCTTGTTATTGAGTTATGTTTTGACTCAATGAAAAAACTGCTGTTTCAGAATTTAGGATACAAAAGATAGTTTGTAATGTGAATTTGTTTCTATTAGTATAGACTGAATGAATAAGTTTACAGAAAGTATAAATCCTCTTAATTAAATATCCAACATTTTTGCTATTGCATGTTTTGATTTAAAGAAGAAAATAATTTTATGATAATCTAGAAATTTAACAGTATTTTATTCCTTTTTAACAATAAAAACATTCTTTTTTTAATATATGAATAGGACAGAGCAATTTTTAAAAAACTAATCAATTAAATGAAGAACAGGATTTTTAAAGACTTACCGAGAAGGAATAACGTTATTTTCAACCATCATTTCCAATAGATCAAAAAGTGTCTGGGATCTTTTGCTGTTGTGTTGCAGATAAATGTTTTGAATGTAATAACGTAAAAAATTATCTCTTACTTCAGTACTTTCCTATAGAAAAAAAATGGAGATATTTCCTTATTTTCTTAAGAATATGAATCTTGCTGTAATTATATAATAAAATGAGTAATATTACAAAACAACAAAATATGCTTTTTTAGCCATAGAAGGAATCACACAGGATGCATTAAATTGGTTTGTTTATTGGTAATTGATTAGGTGGTTTGTTTTATGGCATATCAATTTTTTCAGGTCTTTTTCAAGAAAAATTATTCAAAGATTTATTCAAAATGAAATAATTTAAAGACAAATCTAGTTTTGTTCGTATTTTTTTTTATAGAGAAAAAATTTGTAGAAAAAGTTTGTTTTGTTAAAATATATTCATATTTCAATTATACAAGGTTTTATTCTCATCTTTATTGTTACCTGCATAACTAAGTCTTCTTAGGGTATCACTTGTCAATAGCCTACATGGACAATTTTATAGACTTGCAAAGCAAAACTGATATTCAATCCATGTGGGTAGATTGTCCCAATTCTCTAAGTCACAACTATGTATTGAAATAACTTATGTTAATTTTCCCTACAATCCATACAGTAACCTCCTTTGGAGGTTACAGGCATCAGTTTCAGTATTCAAACAAATACAGAAGGAGATAAATCAATCAGGATTTATAATGCTATTAAATTTAAAAATCCTATAACTATTAGGATTTCTTTTTTTAGTTATAAAATATATTGCATGAAAATAAACACAGAAGAAAGACATGTCACCTTGTATTTCTATATACATAAAACCTAAATGTGAGTACAAATTCTAAGAAGTATTATTAAAACAAACCAAAAACTGATTGTCAAAAAAAGACAAAAAAAACCCCACTAAATTTAAATTTGGTTAGTAGTTATTGAGCAGTAAATAAATTGGTTAAAATGATGGGAAATTAGCAATTTACAAAAATATAAAAAATAAAATAGACTAACCTGAGGACATGATGACCATAGTTTTTTAAGCTTTTCAAAATGTTCCTTTTTAGATTTTTTTGGATCATCTTTATATATGATACTTCCTCTGAATGCTTCTATTGCCTCTCCTCTCTGAAAGTAAAATAAAATGTTTATTTGCAGGAACATTTTTGCTATCTGTAAAGAACTCATCTTAACAAAAATGAAAAATCTAATAAATTCTAAAACTATTCTTAAGTGTTCCAATTGTCATTTTGACATCATTAATGCTTTTATAATAACGATTAACAAATGTGAAGAAATAATATATATACAGGGTGTCTCAAATAAATGTACTCACACTTTGAATGTATTTTTCCTTTAATGTTTTTCTTCTTGAATTTGTAATTCAGAACACTATACTTTACTTCTCAGTGTGAGTACATTTCATTGAGACACCCTGTATTTTGGAATAGTCAATCAGCAGATTAAGGTTTTCAGATTCGATTCCATTCTTATATTTTCTTTTGTATATTGATATGACCATAATCTAATTTGGAAATATCAAATCTATTCTAACATACTAAATAGCCAAAATTTAGAGATTATCTCTTCAACCAATCTTTAAATTTAAGTACTTTATTTATTTAGTCCTTTATCATTTAGAGACTGTGAACGTCTGTCAGGCAGGAGTTAAGGTGGGCCTTGGTGGGTACAGAACCTGGCAGCCTGATGCAACCTACATCATAGAAAACACCTGTCCCATCCCTCTTAGAGCTGCAGTGAAAGTGATGTGTGCCAATTGAATGTGTGTGGTTGTCACACAGCCACAACCATCCAAAACATCCACAGTGAAAGCACTCTGACACTTTTCCCTGTCACCTAAAATACATGATAGAGGTCAAAATGACAGTGCCCCATAGTCTGACACCACTATTTAAAACAAAATACAAACTTTAATAGCAAAGCTTTCATAGTTTATTTCTTAAATTTGATTATTTTTAATATGCATGATCATTACTTATTATTTTTCCTTAGAGTTTGAAGAGTCTACTGAGTCATAATAAAAAATTAAAGAAATCCCCCCCAAAAAAATTTATCTGTAAAACAATGATAACAAAATGGTCAAAAAAACTAAAGATGCTTTCATCTTTGTGCTGTAAAAAAAAAATTTCAAATGGTATTCAAAAATGTATCTTTCTAGAAATATGAAAAATTGCAATGAAACAGACTAAATAACAGAAAACCTAAATATTCAAGTTTTGAATTGCTTCACTTTTATTTTTCTTTAATTATACCTAATACAATAGCAAGTTGATACAGTTTTTGACCAACAAATTTATTTCTGGTTGAAGATTTTACATGTAATCTTCTCAATTAACAAGTATATGATTTGCTAAAAATTATCAACTAAAAGCAAAAAATCTTAACATAGAAAGAAAACAAAATTAATAAGAACCATAGTTAGGCATTGAAAAAAAAAATTACTATACATAAATAAGATAAAACAACAAGTGGGTATATTATAAACTCTTATAAAGGAATTTTCATTTTCTGAACAGATTGGCCTGTAACTTTCTGAAATCAGGGTTACTGAGTGCAACATAAAAATAAGTCACTTGTATGCAGTGAACCGTTTATTCCTGACAAAAAAACAAACAAGCCAAAACAATTAATGACTAAAAAGAATGGAATCTATCCCGAAAAAGAAAATTTTACAATGATATTTTTACATAATAATGATCTATAACAAGCTTTTGAGAATATTCATTTAGTTTTTCTCAAACTGTACATACATCCAGATGATTAATAGTTTTTTGAGAGCAGCAGTTAGAAATTGTCAATAGGATCTGATAAAGATTTAGTAAATAACTGAAAGTGATAATATTGTTATTCAGTAATTGATGAAATGGATGCAGGCAAAAATGCATCTGGTTGCAAACATGGAAATAGAATACAAGGAATATAATGTATTTATAAAAGCTTATAAATAAATACTAAAAAATTAAAAGGGGTAAAATATCTGTATACCAAAAGAGATTAAAGAAAATAGAATAATAATAATAATAAGGATTTAAAGGTTAAAGAAGCAATGATAGAAATAGTTATGTTCAATTGGTATGAAGATGTTATCTTTGGGTGTATATGGAAATGTTTGTTGTAGCACAACTTGTCTATGGACCTGAAATAACGAAGAAGGCTCAATTATGGGAACAAATACTAGGAGGCAAAAAACAACTACAAATATTTTCTAAGAAATTTCCGATCTAAGAATACGAGGTCTTACTTGGTCAACGAAGGAAATGTGGCTTGGATATTTAGTTAAGATAGATATAAGAAGTTGAAATAAATATGTTTGTTTGTTTGTTAGTGTTTTACGGCATACCAACCTTTTTAGGTCATTTAATCCCAATAACAATCATTGTATACATGCTTAGTTTTATTTTAACACAATGTTTACTATTTAACCTAGAGCTGGAGGGAATGTGAGGATTCATACCTTTCCCAAGTGTATTAGTCCAACTATGAATGCATATGTAACAACTGGGATTTGAAATCGCGTACTATGATTCCGAAGTTCGACTGCCTACCCAATAGGCTAAATAGAGTTCCTTCCTCTGAAATAAATTTGTCTTGCTTGGTCAGTAAAGGAAAGGAAAAAAATTCAAGTTGAATCAACTTAAGTCAAAGAAATCTAAAAATTTCTAACTTTTTGTTATTCAGTCAAAACATTATGTGAAACATGAAATCTCACATGCAACATGTGCTATGACAGTTTTTTGAGTTTTTAAAATCATGGCTAGATATTGCCTGGTAACATTATGATAACATGGATTTTTATTTATCTCAAAAATAAATCAAGAAAAATCTATTTTAATATTCTTTCTTTAAACTTTTATCCTTTCACGCTTTAAAATATAAATATAATTTATTTGGAGTCATATTTCAATGACCAAGTTTTTTTTAACCGATTAAAACAAATATTAAATCAATTGTTATAAAGTTCATTATTTTATCAATGAATGATGAAAATTATATGATAGGATAATTCTCTGAAATTTGATGAGTTTTTTTTTTTAGATTATTGACAATGTGAAAAAAAAGTTCAAGTTTTTGTATTTCCCTAAAAAAAAAACTTAGTGTCATTCCTGCACCTGAATAAAAATTATTTTCTGTTCATGCTATTCTGTAAAAACAATTATGAATAAAATGTCATTTTTATTATAAATCTAAAATATACTGTTTTATTGATTTAAATAAAAACCAAACCAAACCAAGACACGAAAAAGATGACTAAAAACACTAAGCTGAATGGTCTATTATTTATGTACGAGGAACATTCCAAAAGTAATGCATTCATCAGTTAAAAGTTTCATCTCTGTTGAATTCAGCTTTTGGACAGGCTGGCTTTGTGCAGTAATCTGTTCTAGTTAGTTAAAGAATCTACTTATGACCTCAATGGTAGCTTATAGGTTAAAATCTGTCTACCTGTGTTAGGATTACTGAGTTTGTTTAGAAATATGATTTAATTAACTTAAACGAATGTTACAGTTGTTATTCATTGAATAAAAGCTTGCTCTGCCACAATGATCAAACAATCTACAACAATCATGCTCAAGGTTGGCTGGAATGAAAGCTAACAAACAACAAACATCACATTTAGAAAAAAAAAAATTACTAGACAAAGAACCTGGATTATTAAACAAAACAATGAATGGTCCATGAATGGTTTATAGCACCATGTGCATCCTGGAGGAAACTGAAGATAACCACCCAAGTTAACAGAATGAGGCAGGAGTGCATGGGCATGGCTATACAACAATACATTTTAAGGCCTAAGCTTTTTTTTATCCACTCTTTCTGGACTTTAGTTCTAATTATTAAGGCTTCATTAATTATGGTTAATTTTCCTTGAAAAATATTCTATGTTACTTTTTAAATAATATTTACAGTTAAGTTTATTTCAATTTTAGCTTCAATGAAAACAGAAACGCTTCCAATAACTATGAAGTAAGAACTTCTTATTAAAAATAAAATTATTACAAAAAAAAAATATTAGTCACATGGTTAAATCGCAAGTTTTATAAAAATGAATATTTTCCAAATTCATCAAAGCAATTTTGATGTAAATGCGTAAAAAGAAAAAAAAATCAGATTAACTGGGTTTTGGAAATTAAAGCCAAGTAATGATGAGTATTAACTAAAGCATTAAGAAAAGCAAAGACCTCACTGAATCATAAAGCTTAAACATCAGAAATGGTATTAAATTTAAAAAGTCTCCCGGTTACTAAATGCTTAATATCCTACTCGCTTCTTTAGAGTTCTTTTTTTTTTTTTTATTAACTAAGTAATGTTTCAACTGCAGACAGGGCTTTATGTTGCTAGTGAATCACTCTTATTTGTGAGAGATTTCTATAAGTGACAACTAAAAATAATAAAACACATCTTTTTTTGATTGTTTTTTATGACAGATAATCTTCTTAATACTGAATGAAAAATGTCTTTTCAACCTTTAACTATTTTTTTCTCATTAAATAAGCAAGGTGAAATAATTTTCAAAAAATAAAAGGTTTAATAGAATATTAAATAAAAGAAAACACTATTTTTTTAAATTTTAAGTAGGCTGTTTAAAAATTGTCTGAAGAAATTCAACAAATGAAGAAGAAAAATTAGCTGAAATGAATTATACTTTAATAAGTTTTGATTTATTGGTTTAGTCATAACATTAGAGTGAAAAACATAAACAACATTTCTGGGTATTTAAAAAAAAATTTATTATGTATTCCTTAAAGCATTCTCTATTCAATGAGAAAGTTTGTGCTCTCTAACCAGAAAAATCTCATTTTTAAAGATTTGAAAGGATGCTTATTTTACTGATTTTCACCAAAAATATTCTTTTCAATGATAATCTGAAAGATAATACTTATTAATAAGATATTCGACGAATTTTACACTTCAAAATAAAAAATATGACAAATTAAAACACATTCAAAATTTGGATTTTTTTATTTTAGATTTAAGCTGGAGTTCTGGATTGTATTTTTTTTTCTTTTCTACAACATTTCTCTTTCTCCCAACACATAATGCTCATTTCCTTAATTTTATTTCTAGTCATGCCTACGAAAAGGAAAGTTTATGTAGCAAAAATATATTTATATATCGAATATAAAAAAAAACACCTTCAATAATGGGTGAAAATTTTGTATTTATTGAATAATTACCTGATTTTTGGCAGATTTTTAAAGAGTTCCCCCCCAAAAAAAAATAAATAAAAGACTGTGATGATGTGAGCGTCTACGGCGTATTCTCTATTTTCAGGTCTAAGGTTTTACTCCTTTTTATATATTTCTATTTATTTATTCATGTTCGTGTGTTTACTTGTCTAATCTCATCATCTTTGTTAATCTCCTTTATTGCGCTTCCTAAATTAATCTTATTTTTCGCAGCATGACTGGTTTTCTTAGAGACAAATCCGATGACTGATTTATAAAAAAAAACATATCCTAAATTCCAAAGAGGTTTTAAAAAATACAAAAAGTGCGAACAGTGAAAACAACAGTGATGTTAAAGTTTAGTTTTAGGAAATTTGAGAATTTCTTTAAATCTTCTGTCTGTTTGTGCTCTCTACTTACCACTGTTTGTTACCTTGTCTCTAAACTGAAATTATTTTACTTATTTTAGCTTGTTAAACATTAAGGGTCATAAAGCATAGTTTTTACGCTTATTGGCAGAAGTGTATTTTAGTTTAGTTTGCCCTTACAGTGCCCTAAACAGTAAACACCACTTGAGCAATAATTCGCAAAAATGGACGAAAAAACACTTTATGTGTTAAAGATCCTTCTGTTAAGACCGTTTGAGTGACGTTGAGGGAATTAGGCGTTACTGAAACATCCTGGTTACAAACTACAAGTTTGCATTTTTATATATTTTTTTATCTAATTTGATAAAAAAATTAAAACTAAACATGTTCTATATTTTTTAAAAATAAACATTACGAAGAAGCTCCCAGTTGTTGTTGTAGTTGGGTTGGTTGAACATGATGAGAATGGAGGGGGATAAATGAAAACAAATATTTTTAAATGAAATTTCCTGATAATAAAGGTCCTAAAATAAACTGAATTATTTCATACCATAATTTCTCCAACCAATTCAGTTGTTCTTCGCTCCAGATCTCCATTTGGTTGTGCCATCTTTGTGCTTCTTCGTGCTTGGTGATTTCTTTCTTGTTTTGCAGAAAAAAATATCTAGTTTTAAAGTTAGTTGATTGCAACTATGTTAAAGTTCTTATAAATAATACATGGAATAAACATCTTGTGGGTTATCTTTTTCTTAAAAATATATTTAATAAAAAAAAATTCATAAATTTGAATCTCATGGATTAATTAAAAAATAAAAAGGGTTTCTGTTTTTTTTTAACAATAAAGGATTTCAGAAATACGAGTTTTTATTATGAGCATTTTAACTTCTTCTTGATAAGAGATCGACTTCCGTTTTGTGTTGTGAGCATGCGTCAGAATTAGGACAAGAAGAGAAGAAGGTAGAGCAGGTGGTTGTTGGAATCGTCGTCCGGATTTTTGCTTGTCATAACTGAATTTTTTTTTAAGCAATTGAAAATAAACTTAAAAGGAATATATTTCCACACACAGAATCTAACTGACAAAACATACTGTGACAAAAAAAATACACCCAGAGATTTATTTAGTTTTTTTTTAAAATATAAATCACAAAAAAATAAGGTAAGAAACCACTTTTAAATAACTTTTTTTTCTCTTTGATGACCGCCCTTTTTTTTTCTCTTGTCCGGTCCGTCTGGTCTTGAATTTTATTTTATTTTTTCTCCTTTAAATAAACAACCCCTACGATTTAGCATTAGTTACTCTTTTGGGGAATAGAAAGAAAAAATTGACATATTGGTGCTTTTACTTAATTATTTGTCTTTATAGATTTTTTTTTTCAAAAAATTAAACTTTCAATCAAAGTAAAAATCACCCCCCACTTTTTTTTTGGTGAGGGTGACGAAAAAAAAAATTTTGTTGATTATTTTTGTTTTAAGCTCTAAAAATAAATATTTAATAAAGTTTCTTTGAAAGTGACAAGTCGCGAGGTTAAATAGTGATATTTTCATAAGATGAATAATGTTAAATTGTTTCAACGTTTGTTGATAAAAAAAATCAGACGATCATTTTTTTAGTTTTTATTTTTAACGGCTTTTGGACATTTTAATTTTTATTAAAGAAAACCAATCGATCTCTTTATAATATTACAATAAATTTTAGGTTTAGCTGTATATTTTTAAACTTGTCAATTAATAAGCATAAAAGTTTACACTTTTTAAATTTTAATATTTGTTTTTTAACGAATAATCAAGGAACAGCAGTTTTTTTTTTTTTCAATAGAATTTGACTTGAAAAAATTATGAGGTCGATTTTTTAACGCCAAATTATTATAAATATATAGCCTGTTTTTGTTAATTCAATACACTGAAAATTTAAAACTAAATATTGTATCTAAAGGAAAGAAAAATTATTTTTGGAAAATGGGGTTAGGGGGTTCTTGTGCTCTAAAGGAAAGTTAGCAATTAGTTCAAACAATATACTCGATCTCACTTGTATTATTGTTATTATTATTATTATCATTACACTGTGGTAAGTTGATAACACTTACGCAATCAATTATTCTTTAAAAAATAAAAAATAAATATTAGGAAAAATTGTCTAATTGCGGCCTAATTTAAATAATGGTAAAAAAAAAGTTAAGGGCATTAAAAAAAGTTTATTCATTTTTCAGGGGTTTAATTTGAAATTAATGATTCTTCAATAATTTTTTTTTCCAATTGTACTTTTGTATATTTAAAAAAAATTAATTTCTTCTGTTCTATGTGTTTTTTTATATTGACTGTCTGTCGTCGTCAGTAGCACTTACAAAAAAAAACAAAACAAAAACAAAAAAACAACTAAATTTTTTTTAAAGAAGCATAATCGAGTGAGCGTTACCGATACTTTTATCTATTTATTCATTCTTTTTAGTCATTTAAAAAAATCTTTTTTTTTTACAAATCCATTTGGAAATGATCTGTCAGTAAAGTTTTAAAACTCGAAACAATATTGCTTACTTTTATTGAATGTTGCAAGTCCGCCGGTACACGCACATTTCACAAAAGAAAAAGTAACAATTCATTTTTTTTAAATAATATATTTGATTAATATATTTATATTCATTCTTCTCTGAGCGAGGTAGTTGTTTTTTGTGCGTGCGTGTGTGTGTTGTGTAAAAAAAAACTTACTAGTCTTGTAAGATGAGTTCTTACTACTACTAAAAGAAGACGCTCTAATGATTAAAAAAATGTTTAATGTCCTATTTCTCACTAGACGAACGAGTTCGTCTTCTAAGTTTAGAGTAAAACCATGTCTATGTTTAAAAAGAAGGTAAAGAAGAAGAAAAAAGAAAACTCTGATGATTGCTTTTTTTTACTCATTCTTTGAGGTCCTCCTTGTTCGTTGTGGACCGGACCGGCAATGAATCATCAACAGACATTATTGGCATTGTGCGATCAATAAAGTAATCAACATAAAAGCGAATGAATGAATGCATCATCATCTTCCTTTACATTTAGATTAAATGTCATCTAAAATGAAATAGTTAAATCATCATTTCATTTATTTTATTTTGTAGTCACTGCTTCTTTCCTGGTCCACCCAGTAAAGTTGAACGGCTTTTAAAGCACAAAATAATTGATTAAGTTTAAGGTTTACTCAAATTTAGTTTTTTTTCTATCTTTTCTTTATCGCAGACGACATCACATTTTCCTCTCTTTCTCTTTCTCTAGAGATCCCTCTCTCCCGATCTAACCTTGTTCATAATTTAATATAACAGGTTGAAATGGACTTTAAAACTTTCCGTAGTTTTTATTTTAAACAAAATAATTCTAGTGGCAGTCGGTGTGGGTGCTCGCTGGTCAACAACATATCTCTGGTTGTTGATTATCGTTTTTCGTCTTGTTGAGCATTTTGTAATATTTTTATATTTAATTTAACCTGCTTTATTTTCTTTAACTAACCCCCGTGGTTATTGTTGAATGTTATTGTTGTTGTTCACTCCACAAAAATAATGAATAAAATAAAATAATGAAATGAAAGATTATTATCAAATTAAGTGAAAGTGAAGTGAAAAATAGGGATGCCTTAACCCGGGAGATGTGATGATGTCACGTCAAACTCGATTTTTAAGACATTTTGTGTGGTGTGTGGTGTGACTGACTGTGCGAACGGAAAGGGGTTGCACGTTTTTGGTCCAGAAACTTGAAGTTTGATACTTAAGCTATTCTTATTTTTGGACATGTGGAACAACAAATTCGATTTGTTTTTGAGTCGGAAAAATAGCTGCTAAGAGGTCAAAATTAAAATTTTCACCCGCACCGAGGCGGGCACTCCCCTCACATAAGATCTAATTTAGCCCCCAACAACAGTCACATCACATCTGTTGGTTGGTGTTGAGGATTTGGACTGAAGGTGTCACTACCGACCACAGGTTTAAAATAAGTTTCGTTTTCGTTTTTGTTTTGTTTTTAGAAAAAAAATTACAAAAAAAAAGTATTAAAAAAAGAATAGCACAAAAATAAGAGAGGGAGAGAGTAAATGCAACCGGGCAATCCACGATCAAGGCCGGCAATAATACTTTCCGGTAACATAAGTCAGTTTCAGTTTCTTCTATGGTTTTATAGCGACAGATAGTAAAACTTCAAAACTAATTGTAAAAATTAACCTAAAGGTAAAAATGAACTTTAACTGCTCCTATTAGAAACTGGGTGTGACTTAGCAATAAGTCAGTCAGCCAAGCATTGCAAGCCCACATGCTTTAAAGTTGTTAAATGAAGTGTAAAGTTCTGAGAAATAACACGAAAAGGGATCTTTTTAGTTCATTTAGCTTATTTCATCTTTTAAATAAATCAGTAAACAAAATATTAATTCCTCTTTTGTTTTTTTTTCTTCTTTAATAATAATATTCTTTTCATAATCGCTTCTTCTGCTTTAAGTTTTCTTCCGGGATTTATTTGAGTGACTAGTGAGTGCGCAAAATCAAGGTTTTTATTGTGAACTTTAATTTTACATGTCATTATTGTCACGTCACGTCAAAATAATGAAATACATATGACTTGACATCAAGGGCGGTTGGTCCGCGGCCCGGTCACGCTCTATATTGTAGTGTAAAGTGTACTGACTGAGCCATCTGTCAGTATCGGCCCATGCCCTAGGGTCCGGTACTAGGGGTCCGCCTGCGCCTGGTTGCCAATGAAATTATCTAGGATGTCTTTGTTACTCTACAAGCGTTCTGACTCACTTTGGGTCACTCCCCGCTTCTTTGCCTGCACATAAATGTGTGTGTTTACTAATACCAGACATAGCTAATATCACCCTTGCTGCTGGCTGCGCGGTGCGCCTGCAGATCACATGTGTCATTTGATAGTAAAAAAAAAAAAATGGGTTCATTGTATTTTCTTCCTGAGAGCCCATCCGTCCCGCCCTTGCTTGACTTTGTCAAACTGTGAATAATTAAGATTTTTTCTAAAAACCTAATAGGAGTGACCGAATGCAATCGAATAATTATTTTTGATTTTGACAGTCTCAAAAAAAAAAAAAAAAAAAAAAAAAAAAATAAATAAATAAAATAAAATAATTAGTGTAAAAATC
>JAUZSX010000006.1:124610-157059 GCA_034780655.1 Idiosepius hallami | reverse complement strand
CTATGGACACTTAAATCATTGAGACATATTTTTAATATCTAAAATATCAATTAAAACTCATTATCAAATATTATTAAGGAATCATATACTTAATAAATTTCAAAATGCATAAATAACATTAACCTGAACCTAAAATAGGATGAAATGTAAATAAAAAATGCTAATAATATCAATAATTGAAGAAAACAATAAAAGTAAAATGATTAAGATATATTTTAAAAATATTAATTATGAAAATATTAATAAAACTACAAAAGTCAAGTTCATCGTCGTTTACCACTGACACTAGATTTTGTTAGTTTTTCATGATGAACAAGAAGATTACTTTTTAATCAGACATTGCTTACAGAAACCCGGGCAACGCCGGGTTAATCTGCTAGTACTTATGAAAATGATACTTGGACAATACAATATATCAAAACTAGAAAATTCCTTTAACTTTTGGAATATGCATCACAAAGAAGTTAAGCTCATATTCTTATATATAGCAAATGTTATTAATGGTAACAAATAGTGGCAAATTATAAATCTTTAAATGAGATTCAAAGAATCAAACCAAAACAAAATATTTGAAATAGATTTGCATACATTCTTTTTTGTCTGTTAAAACTGTACAGCCTTTTATTTTTGCACATTTTGATTCTCAATAATTAACAAGGACATCAAAAATTGAATATTGTTATCGTACACGAACCAAGTAACAAATGTAGTTAAGAATTGGGTTTTTTTAAAAAAATGTTAAAGAATCTTAAATAATACTAGCTAATTTAAAATACTAACATTTTTTTTCTTTTTTTTAATAAAATTTAAAAAAAGTTTTGATATAATTACATGTTAAGTAACCTCAGAAAAGCCCAGAAACCTTTTAAATTAAATAACATTTTTAAATAATAGCATGAAAATATTTTTGTAAAAAAATTAATTCTGGGATTAATGTACCGGTTTTTTTTCATGTATTATGTGAAACTTGTTTATGGATGGATGTTGTCTGTTCAAATTGACAAATGATAATTCATAATATGTAAAAGACAAAAAATTGTTGATTATAATTGATATTATGTCTGAGTGTATTGTGAATTTATTGACTCAGAATCAAGAAATACAAAATAAAATTTTTGTTAAAGAGGATCATTTTTAAATATTAGCCATATAGATGATGTACAAAGTTTAAGAACACTACAAACAATATATTAAACATTTCAGACATTCAAGTACAAATTTGAACTAATGAGACTTCAACACTGGTTAAGATAGATTAATTGATTAATATTGCGTTTTCCAGCATGTCAACCACTTTGGATTCATTTAATATCAGTATTAATATGGAGTAAACAAAGTAGACATAAGTATTCATGGAATAAACTGCAATTGTAGTGGGGAAGTGGTTGACTGCTTTGACTGTAGAATGTGTGAGTTCATGTCCCTAACAATTTATGACATTCACTTTAGGTTGCTCCAAACAGATTGAGGCTCATTAACTTAAGTGAACCACTCATTTTGATGAAAGACCATACAGGCTCCTCAAATCTTGGCAGATGCAGCTTGTAAGTCCTAGTAAATGGTTTCTCTTGGAGAATGGAACTCTAAAAGAGAAAATCTACTGCCTCATGGTTCGTGGCCAGAATTGCAGGGTAACCATAGAGCATATTGTAATTCTATGCTTGGATGAATAATGATATGAAAGAATTGTATTTTGTAGAGTTTACACAAAAATTAGAAATATTGAAACAAAAATAATTTTCACAAAATTCTTAAATTAATTGTATTTATATTTTTACTATTAAATGGAAAAATTAACTTAGAAAAATATGTACCGATTTTTATTTTGATCATATTTTCATCTTAGATTCTGTTTAAAAATGATCCCCTCTGAACCAATAATGACAGAATAGAAATAAAATTCAGTTTATTATCAACAAAATAATAATTAAAATAAAATTTTTCATATCCACTTGATAAAAAGAATTGCTTCAAGTGAATAAAACTTTTTTTAATAAAAATAACTATCTTATCAAAAATATTTTAAACAAATTTTATCATTAATTTCATTTTAATATTTTGTATTTAAAAATGTTTTTTCACTGCCCAGAATATGGCACTATTATAAAAATTAAGCGAGTTTTATTATCAGTGTAACATCTTCTTTCTATAATTATTATCATGAAATACATAAGGAAAAGATAAGGAAAAAAAACCTTTTGATGACATTTGGATTTTCATATCTACTTTAAAAAAATTTTTTTTTAGATATTATAAACCAAATATGTCATGTTTTGCTTTTTTTTAGTGTTATTGTGAGAACTAACAGTCAATGCAGTTCAACTGATTGCTAGTGTGCATTGAATGATTGCTATTATGCATTGAATTTTATAAATCAAAATCTTTATCTGAATAGTTTTTTTACTGCATAATGTATAAATTGAACTTTTTTTTTACATTCAGGCTGGTGGTCACAATTAAAAATATCTTTCATAGTGAGAGAGGATGATATTTACAACATAGTAGTAACAAATATTTATCTTTCAGGTGTAAACATTTCATATGATTTTGGTGTTTATATACAAATATGTCAAATCTTTTTGACGTGAATATCTTTTGAATGTTACTAAGCAAAAAAAATAATCTAATCTTTTTTTTTTCAATATTAGTATTTTTTTTTTTATCGTGGGAGCAGATTAGTTACGTTGTGCAAAACACTGCAGGCATTTGAAGATTTATCATTCATGATTCTATAATTCTTAAAGCTGATAGTTGTTTTTTTTCTTTATTTTAATAAAAAAAATTGAACACAGCCAGATCACTAATATTTTCAATCGTTTTATTTACAGGAAGTTATATGGAATGTAACTATTTAAAGATGTTGATATATTAATAAAAGAATTCTACTTTAATCTTTAGCTTCTTCAAAATAATAACTATGCCCTTATTCATAAGGGGTTGGTTAAGCTCTGTAGGGTTTGAATGTCTAATGTCACCATTTTGACTTTCTGTTGTGTTCTCCTTAATGTTATACTTTAGTAAAAAAAAAAAATTCATCCTTACCACTATGAGACTGATTTTGGGGCGAGATGAACTTTAATTGATGATATTTCATTTAAGTTTTTATCTTGGTCAAATATAAGTAAGTATACATGTAAAGCTGCACTGATGAGCTGTTAATAGGAAAGTAGGTCTTGTATACAGATATATACAACCAACTGTAGAAAAGAATCTGAACACTGGACAGCTTTTTTTGTCCTTGTTAGGACTCCTTAGGACTTGATATAGCCTCGCAGCCAGGTCTTCTGACTGCGAGGCTATATCAAGTTCTCTGTATCAATCGGATATTTGAACAGGATGAGGTTAAGACAGTCGCTTTATACCATGATTAGTTTGAGATATTGCCAAATTGTAGATAAATGAACAGTGACCGAAGGCGACAAGGTGAAGCATTGGTAAAAGCTCGGACTATAGAATTGTATTACACAAGTTCAAATCCCAGTCAAAACCATTACATCTACCTTTAGCTGCCTTAGGTAGATGGTGCTTGTTAACTCAGGTGAGTAGTTGATCTAGGTGAAAAGCAACACTGATTTCAAAAGCCAAAAAAGGTCCTTCAAGTTGGGTGTTAAGCATAGGGCTAGTGACCCTTTCTCATAAAACAAGTATGGTACAGAAACAGCAAATAATAAATTTGCTGCCTAACACACCACTGGGTGTAACAGATGAGGAATGAACAGTGACCAACTGTAAAAGCTCGCATCTCAAGCAGTTTGTTGTCAGTTCATTCCCTGGTGGTATAATGGGTATACATCCAGGGGTGGACTGAGCCATTGGTCAATTGGACTATGTTCAAGGACCTGGTACTGCAAAAATGTCCTTGTTATACATTCTAATACATTCATTCTGACTGGTCACATAATTTGTGATTAATGGCTGTAGCTGACTGCCTGTCATAGTTAAGCCAATATGCACAGAACACCTGTTGTACAGCCTCTACATGTGGCATTTAACCATAAAAGGTAGAGGAAGGATTCCATTGTAATTTTTGCCAACACTCAGTCCGCCCCTGACTACATCTTTCTCACATTTTTTCTTTTGCAATGTTTTAATCAAATCTTGTTTGTCACCAGAAAGTCTGTTAGAATGAAAAGAAAGACAACAATTATTGTTGAATTTCTGCTTTTTGGATTGGTTTTGTCCTTCTTGAATAATTCTGTACTTATACCCAGTTTGCAAAAAATTTAAAACAATTTTTCTTGGAGTTTTACTTTTTATGAGTTGAGTTTGACAAACAAACAAAAGAATAATAAAATAAAATTGGATTTTAGTTCACTTAATAATGAAAAGTAAATCAATTTAAATGATTTTGTTTTACTTGTTTTATTTTTATCAGTCATAACCATTTATACTTGCTCACCTTGCAATTATTATATGATAAATAAAAATAATGGATCTTAGAACTGTTAAAATCTATGACAATAATACCTACTTATTTTTATGAGTTGCGTTTTTGTTTGTTACTTTTTATTATGGTTGATTATACGTTTCACAAAATCTTTAGAACAGGATTTCCCAACCATGTGTAAGACAGCTATCCAGGTGGTGTGAGATGGGTTTTCAATTTTTTGTCTTATTTCAAGAATGTCATCCTGTCATTACATGAACTGTAAGGGGTGCTGCAAGAAGATATTAAAATATTTAAGGGGTATGAGGCATGAAAAAGGTTGGGAATCACTGCTTTAGAATCTCAAACGTTTCTAATAAAAAAATCAGAGCTGAAAGTGAATGCAATGAATTTGATTCATTTCAAGATGTGAAAGTTATTTGCAGCCTTAGTAAAGATAAAGTGGAAAAAATTGAATATATTTTGCTGGAGACTTGTAAATTACATGTTATTTATCTAAAAATCTCCATGTCCTCAAGATCATACAAATATAAAAAGAAATTTTGAAATTGTTTAAATTTGTGAAGCCTACAATAGTGTAATAATCAGTCGAAAATGATAACAGTTTATATTTTTTTATGAAATAAATTATATATATATTGAAAAAAGTATTTCATTTATAATAGTTATGATAGCTGATTGCTTGAATGCTCAACTACTCATTTTTAGTTTAGAATCTTTTATTTGAAATGAATTTAAGATTCTGCTATGAAAAAGCAATATATAGATTAATGTATTTCTCATTCTTTTTTTCAATATGAAATGTAATCATAGAATCCTCTTCTGCTTTTT
Organism: Idiosepius hallami; assembly: GCA_034780655.1. NCBI lineage: Eukaryota > Metazoa > Mollusca > Cephalopoda > Idiosepiidae > Idiosepius > Idiosepius hallami. The sequence goes on along the minus strand of JAUZSX010000006.1, from coordinate 151,841 downwards.
TTAAAATCTAAATGAAAATACTTTGCAGATTTTCTTGCAATGTATTTAGTTCACAACCAAGAGGAATAAAATTTTCTTTGATAAGAATTATACACAAAAATGGCAGCTGATGAGGGGGGGGGGTTCTGTTTGAGAACGAATTATTTGGTTCTAAATGGTGTTTTTTGTTCAGAAGAAAATCCACTTTAGCGTTTTTCTAATATTCAGTCCTCTAATTTTTTTTACTCAATTTTTTACATTTACTGATTTGAATAAATTAACAAATATTAGATGAATTAAAAATTTCTAAAAATATCAAATAAAAATTTAGTATTTTTTTTTGTTTTTACTTTTCAATAAAATCCTCTAAAATTCAACAGTTTATTGAAATATGTTTATTTGTTCATCTATTTTAATTGGTAATAATTATAAAAAGTTAAGTTAAAAAAAAAATGAAGAAATGTACTCCTTTAGGCATCCCATAAAATATAATATAAAGAAAAATTAATTATTAGCAAATAGAAATAAAAAGTTAACTATAATGTTTTTATTTAATTTTAAATTTTAAATCTTTGTAGATATTTCTAAATTAAGGTTTTGCTAACATGTGAATGTTAAATTATTTATTTGACACAAGTCCTGGGTGTTCTAGTAATTGATTAAATCTTGAGTATACAAATCTTTTAATGCCCTATTCATTAAGAATATTCACTATAATCTACAATTTAGGAATACAGTTAAATTTATTTTAAAAAGGCAACAGTTTGTTGAGCTGTACAAAGATCACAACCTTTTGAATGAGTAATTATTTTCAGTTTTTATTTTCATTTTTATTTTTTTTATCAAATCAAATTACTTTATCACAACACATGTCACAAAATTTCTTACATTATAACCCGCAAACTCTGAGCTACAAGGAACCAAAGATTTTTTTATTCAAAGAACTTTCTTGAACCTTGTTAAACATGAAAAAATATAGTTTCACAACACAAATATATTAGAAAAATTATCACTTTAATTTGACAAAATATTTCATTAAATATGTATATATAATAATGATAATAATATTGGACAGAATAAAAAGAAAATTTGGATGTGAAAACTTGAAGTTGCTGTTTGATTATTTTCAATTTTTATTTAACTTGAAAAATTTTGAAATATTATTGACTCCCCTTCCAAAAAAACTAGAGAATTTGTTGTATTAATTCCTGAAACCCTAAAAAAAACCCTGATATATCGGCTCTGGCGACTTAAGGCAAAAAAAGACATACAGCGAACAATATTTCAACCCCTACCTTTTGACCCTGACAATAATATTACCAAGTAGTCACTTGGAGAGCCGTTCAATTAAAAAAATATAATAGGGTCGAAATGTCAGTGTGTCTTTTTTTGCCTTTGGTTACTTAGGCCGATATATAGGGTCGAAAGGGTTAAAATAGACCTGGTACTATATGTTATATTTAAAATAATTCCCCGATTTAAAAAAAAAACGAAAAAAAACAGTTTTCCACTGAATTCCAAAAACAATTATTTATTCTATTCAATTTAGCAAACTTGCTAAGTATTTCTGAAGACCTTTTAGTACATTTCTCAAATAAGTTGCATAATATATTTCAAAACTACATTGTTACCATATTTAGTCAGATTCTTTATTTTCAAAACAGTTATTTATATTATTTTCTGCTGAAAATTTACCATTGTCTTAAAATTCTGAAACAAGTAATTCAACAATAATTTTATACAGAGAATAAAAATAATTTAGCATCAATTTCAGGTTTTCCAATCTTCTAATTTCTTCATAAAATTGATATGTAAAAATGGTGTTCTTTTTGTCTTAAGCGATACCTAAGAACTTGGGGAACACAAAATTAAGGTTCCACCAATTAGTTTTAAGAATGCAGCATAAAAAATATTTTTACTAGTTTCTCTACAAAACCATAAATAAGTTAGATTTTTACAAGAAAATGTATTTTATTAATGGGTTTCTTCTCAATAAATATACAAAATAAAATATGGCAAAAAAAAATGTGATCTGAAAATCCAAAGTGTATTTCAAATTTGGTTTTTGGTTTTAGCAATACTAAAAAAAACTTCGACATTAAACAAAAGTTTAATGTTGTTTTTTTTGGTATTGCTCTATATCCACACCATCTGGTGCTATAACATGTAAATACCTATGGATATACCTATATACATACATACATATCTTATACATATCAGCATGGGAGGGTGCAGATATAGATCATGCATATTACATCCATTTATCTATATTAAAAATATGTTTTTAATTAAAACTGTTTTTAAAAAAAACAGAATTTCTACTTTCGGTATTTAGACTTTCCAAGCTTATAAAAAAATTTATTAGAAAATAAATAAGGAATAATATGAAAATCAATTTAAATTTATTTAGTTTTATTTTAGTTTTGATATCTAATATATTTAGAAATATCCATGGTTAAAATAAATCAAATATGCCTTTATTGGTTTTATATTGATCTAATCTGTTACCAAATTAAATCATCTGATACTGTACAAAAATTCTTTATTTTTTTGTTATTTTATTATTAACACAACCGTATTTGTATTATAAGGAAAATAAAAACAATATTTTACATATGCACACATACATATATATAAATTTTAATACATAAGTTGATTTATATATCAATTGATTTTATTGTACAAATTCTTTTATTTTTTTTTGTTTTATTGAAAAAAAAATTTACTTTATATTATTTTTTTAAAAAGATAGAAATGAATTTTTATCTTTTTATTCTTTTACATTTCAATCAATCATTTTTGATAAAAATTTATGTTTGATTAACATATGTTCTTTCAGCTTTTAACTGCATTCCAACTTTAGTTATAGCCGTAGTAATTCATATTCTCGCAAAGTGTAAGTTTTAGAAAAGGTTGCAATCTATGAAATTGGCTAGTATATGATTTCTTGGATGTAATGGTTGTACTAATTCTATTTTATTTATAATTGTAGAAAAAAAAAGATTTATTCTCCTTTTAAATTTACAGTAATTTTTGTAGGGTGGCAAAAAAAAGTTCAAGTTTTAAATTAATTTTTAAAAAAACCCCAAATTTTTAAGGGACAAAACAAAAACAAGGAACTAGTTGTTCAAATTGAAACTATCAGTCACTGTAAATATATTTTCGATAAAATGTATTGCAATAGTTCAGTCATAATGTAATTGAATATTGGTATTAAATCCAGCAAGATTTTTAAACTTCAAAATACTAGTTCCACTTGTTGGTCCAATAAAGATTTAGAGCTTATTTTCATTAGTCACAAAACCTACATGGAGTATGTGCAAGAAAATCAAAAAGTTTATATAACGCACCATCACTGTCATGGCAATGGTTGTTTGCAGAAAACTGGCACAAATAGACATATCCAAATAGTTTCTCTGAAAAATATTTTCACAAAATCTTAATTTCTTAATGTCAAATTAATAGGATTAACTTTTAAAACAGTTTATTAAAAAAAAACAAACAATTAATAACACTCTCTATAGACAGTTTTTAGACAGATTTTTGTTTTTCATAAATACAATAGAAATTTGTCTATTTTTATGCAGACTGTTGTTTTGATATAGTTGTTGATCTGTCACATTTTGGCTACTCATCCTCAGGATTTCTTCAGGTGATTAACTGCAACACTGTGTAGGAATGCTGAGTCTTGTAACTGTATCCCCAGTAATTACTGCTTTCTGAGTTAGCGAAAACTTGGTGAAACAATAACTATGAAGCTGAGAACAATTATTTTTGATAAACATTTTTTTTGTCTACATATAGTAAATATCTTATTGAAAAAAATATTTTCAGTAAAATTACAATGAAGATATTCCTGCTTTTGTTGATTAATATTCCAATTTTAGTTAAAATGAGAATTCTCTCTGAACTAGTATCAACTTAGAAAAATAGATGGTTGTTAAATCTAATAGATATTGCCTAAATAATATTAGTCTCAAATTTGAAATAAATGAAGTTATATTCAGCAAATCTAAGTTGATATTATAATCAGTGTTTATTTGTTCATGAACTACCAGAGTTTTGTGAATCTTCTCTAAGTGGTTTAATCTGCAAATCTAGTATCTGAATATAAATACTGTACAACCACTTGCAATCAACATAACCTTATGTTATGTAAACACATTTAAATGGCTTATTCCTAGACTTATAGAATATGCCAATTGCACTCCTGCAGAGGGTGACAGTTCTTCAAAGAGGCATCCTGGACATGATGTTAAACTGCTTATATGCCTGGGACGTGATGTAAAATGGCACCATTTGTGTGAAACTTAACTTTGAAATCTTTGATAGAATTTTGAGGCACAAAAATTTCATATATTGATTTAGATGAGGACAACAGTCCACAAAATATCATGGTTGTTCTTTCCCCATGTTTCAGCCAACTTATCCTCTAGCCATTGTCAGGTGATTAACTGCAACCTCAGATAGGAACTATGTGTCTTGTAACCAACTTCCTTTCATAGTTGTTATCTGTGATACAACATTTTTTGTGGCAATGACAGTTTTGACCAAGTGAACCTCTGGCTGGCTAGGGTAGAATTGAAACTGCTATCTTCTGATAATTTTCACTTGGAATTGTAGAGACTAAACACTTTTATCTGGATACTGTTGCAAAAGAGTTCCTATTTTGGGTCGTGGTTAATCATCTGATGAAGGCCAGAGGATAAGTTGGTCGAAACATGGTGAAACAAGAACCATGATAGATGAGGACAACAGTCTACAAAATAAATTAATACATAGATTAAGAATCCCCATCTCACCAAATTTCCAAATAATTACAACAAAAATTTAATCTTGAATATTTTAATGAAACTAGATATTTCTATAAATTATGTTTCTATTCATCAGATTTCAACTGAACCAGATTTCAAGCAAACTGGATTGTGAACCAATCCAAATAATTTATCAGTTTATTTCAATCCATTGAGCAGCAACTTATAGAATTTCTTGATTGACCCTCAGAAAACTATGGTTACATCGCATCCTGTATTGAATTAATGGTTAATTAAAATTTAAATAATGGTTAATAAAGATTTCATTGATATCAAGGAAAAACATTGAGTTGGGAAAATTGCCCTCTTGACTCCAACTTCATTTTAAGTTGAAGGAATTATACTTATCAAAGTACTCTGTTGTAGATTCACAAGATGTATAGTAATGGGACTATTTGCAAAATAAGATAAGTTTGTGAACAAACAAAGGCTACAGGTTTATCATTAGTGATAGTTTAAAAAATTTCTTTGTATGTATGTATATTTATTTATGCACACACACACACACACACATATATATATATATATATAGTAAATTAATATACACGGGATATGAAAAAGTTTTAAGTATGGCATAGTTGCATAACTGATTTTTATTCTGTTTCTTTGAGTAACCATACCCACCTGCTGTTTTTTGTAAGTTAATTCTTTTTAATTATTCTGATCACCTTTTTTCATTTCTTCAAGTATATTTATGGATATCTGCTGTATTCATTGAGGATCCCTTAAGATCACTCATCTAAAACTTTAGACAGAAATTCTTAGCAAGAAATATCGAGGCTTGAGCTTGTCTGAGTATCACAACTCCTGACACCCAGTTCAATCATTCAAGGAATGCAGGGCTTAGTAACAGGGTTAAGATAGTTGGATGGTAGTATACCTGTCACTCCTTCAGTTAAATATCATGCTCAAAATTTATATTCCACCATTGAGGCTGAAAAAGCAATTTTGTTTACCAAACAACAAACTTCATATTTCTTGTCTCAACTTCCATTTTCCCAACTACAATACACTTCAATATTTATCCAACCAAATATCTTAGAAGTACAAATGCTTATAGATTTTCATTGTTCAATATCTAATGATATAAATGGCTATTATACATAAATGAAAACAACAGGAGGAATAATGTTATACTATTTCATAAAAGCTGATGCATTTAGATATTAAACATTTAGATGTTGGCTTTTTAGAAATATTTTTATTGTTGTTGTCTTCCTTTATTTATCACATTGTCAGAATTTAATTTTTATCTTTTTTAGATATAGCTATTATTAGGTATTAAATGTTTTTATTATGTAGCACTCTATTTAACCTATAAATAGAGATTAGAACATCATTAACTTTCCCCAAAAGTATTAGTCTGAAAGTAAATATCATGTCCTGACTGGGATATAAACTCATTACATTGCATCTATGGGAAATTTCTGTTTTTAGATATTTTCTTGCCCATTGCTAAAATGTAATAAATATTTTTCTATGTTTTATGAACAATATAACTCCTTGAAACCTATTGGATTTTATGATATTTACTTGGTGAGCACCCCCAAGTTTGGCACAAGGCCATTTTTAGGTGCTCTTACCTGGGCTTTATATATTCGGTGTTACCCTTTACATAGATGAACTGCTCTCCCGAGCCCCATCTGCCCGAGGCTGCTAAAGTGAAAGTAATGGTTTTGACTTGGATAACACGATTTCATAGCCCGAGCTTCTACCAATGCTCCACCGTCGCTGCCCTGGATTTTAGTAAAAACTAATTCTAAGAAATGAAAAGAGCTTTTCTATTGACAATCTATCAAGGCTTAGAAAAACAATTATAAATGGCTTAAATTGGAACTATTCTAAACTTTCTTTTTTCTCTATGAATTTATTTGCTCATCTTTTCATAGTTATTTCACTGTTTATCACCTGACAAAGGCCAGAGGATAAGTTGGCTGAAACATCGTGAAACAACAACTATGAAAGATGAGGACAACAGTTCACAAATAAAGTAATACATTGATTAAAAAGCCTCATCTCAAAATTCCCAAATACAATTTCTTTGTGATTCTTATTTCTCTTAACTAATGATCTTTCTACCTATTTATCTAATGTTGATATGTGTGTTATATATCTATAGAATGTTATTAATATAATATTTAATACACTTTGATTTCTGGCTCCTTCTTGTCCTGATCATCATCATCATCTTAATATAACTTCTTGTTTCCTCCTCATGTAATTTGCTTGCTCAGTACATTCTTTATTACTTAAATAAAAAATGATTCACAAAACTTGTAATGAGAAAAACTGTTTACCCTATTAAAAAATATTGGGATTGTAGATGACTTAAATATTTTTCTTTGAATAAATTAATCCAGCATAAAAATATTTTTTACAAAAGCCCAGAAGAATTCTAGTCTAAAATATATATGGAGCCTCCATGAGTCATGGTTTAAACAGCTGTTTTCTTTGTCTTTACATGGGCTGTGATATGGAAAGCAGGCTGATGCCCATATACTGTGCATACTTGTCCAAAGAAACAGCAGGGTTGATAGTTTGGAAACAATGAGGTTGCAGGTGATTTTATTGTAACTCTATCACTAGATTTGGTAGCCTACCATTGCTTAGATAGGCACATCTACCCTCACTATGTAATACATAAAAATATGTAATTTATATTGGTCCAGGCTCCAGCTATTATCGTAACACATGAAAATTGTAATGCAACTATTTACTGCCGAAAAATATTTGAAACATTGTTTTTAATATTGTATTGTAAATAGCCTAAAAATTATTTTTTTTTTATCAATAAAAGAAATTTCAATGAGCTCTGATATTTTTTTTTGTTTGGAGCTGATATCTCAAATATATTTTATATAAATAAATTGTTTTTCTTGAACTTAAAACATTGAATAGATTAAGGAAGCTAACTCAGTTTACACTTTTTATTGAATAAAATTTATTTTAATGAAGTGAATAATTTTATTTCTGTTTGATGTGTAAAAAAAAAAACCCAAAAAAACCCTGGATTCTTAGGATACAAACCTTTTGCCTGAAATTTAAAATCTTTCAACCTGCCTGAAAGATGTTTAGATGATGTGGAAAAAATGGTTGACTCAAAATGTACAATTGACTTTGTTTCAGATCTTTATTAGTTGTTTATTTCATTTAAGAATTCAATCTGGGATTGTTTCTTGGTAGACAGATTTAAGGAAAAGCATATTTTTAACTTTAGAAATTTATCCTTCCTTTATGATTGAAATACTTAGGCTTTCATATGGGTGTCAATTTGAAAAATAAAGTTAATTTAGTTTGGTAGTTGGAAGAAAAGAGGCTGAATACATAATTATTTTTTTAGAGGATTGTGAGTTGTGCATTTGACTACTTTTGTTAGAAGTATATTTTATTGAAACTTTAACACTTTCATAAGTCATTATTTTATAAAAAAGGGTTTGGTAATACTGAATTTTAACAATCATGAGTACCATATTTAGTGATCGTTAGTTCAAACATACATTAATACCAATGTTTTTTGTATTTATTTTAAATACAAATATTATTACTTTTTCTTTAAGAGACAATTATCTTCATTAAATTAGATACAAATCTACATTAATTTGTTTTTAAATTAAAGAAACAAATTTAAATTTACTTCGTGGATATGCTATCCCTACCATAAAGTCTACTCACAAAATCCGTTTCATCTTAAAAAATCTCTTAATTTTCATAAAATTGTATGAACAATTTTAAAATGCAGTTTCTGTTGGGCTAGAACTCTACACACTAGATATAAAATAGGTAGAGAACGCATTTTGTCATATTTTTTCATTTTTTTTTGTATAGGAATCTTTTTTCATTTCCAACTGCATCTATATAGGTTGTCTAATAGTGTTTATGTAGTTTTGATTTAATTAAAAAAAAAAAGTTTTAAGGTTAATTCCCTTACATCATTTATTTAAGGGAAGATAACTCTAATGTGCTATAAGCAACTCACAAAATATTATTGCATTCAAAGAACAGTGTAATCAGAATATAAGAGAGTTTTTTTGTTCATAAATTACTTACCGAAAAATCAACAACAAAAAACCCTGGATATAAGAGACTTCTTTTCCAGTACCAACAACTCTGATACATCAGGGTTACACTGTACTTTAATATTAATTTGTTGTAATATCTTAATATAATTTCTTTTCCTTAAAAAACTTTTTTAGTTTTTGAAATTGCTGAATCAATTATCTTTTTATTTTGAATAAAATAATATTCTGTAAAGTTATTTCAATCTAATCAGTAGAATTATACTTAGTTAAATAATTTTTAGGTATTAAAAAAGATATTTCATTAATTTTTATATATATATATATACACATGTATATTAATCGCAAAAAAAGTGGATAATTCTTAGTATCAGTTATACAGTAAATAGTTCAGTAGATATATTCTGAATGTGCTGCCTTAAATGGCAAAGAGGGATCTGGAGACAGGGGATTATTGTAACCTTGGTAGCTCATAAAAATTATGACTTTAGTTTCTGTCCAGAATAGTACAATAAATGGCAGGCAAGCACATATTGTCATCAATTTTAATGCTTTCTTTATAAATCGTGTAAACTTTGTAATAATTTGAGGTAGGAAGATAAATGGTACCCCAAACAATATGTCATGCATATATATCTGTGCAGGTATAACTGTTATTTCATCAAAATTTTGGAAAAAAAAAAAAATCTACAAAATACTTTTTTAAAGGTCTATTTTAGGATCATTTATTATCAATGAAAATAAAATCCACAACAAATTTAAACCTTTTTCTTTTGAGAATGAGTAGTGAAGATGAACCATGCTGGAAATGATTGTGAAAATTCAATTAGAAAAAAAAAAAAAATTAATGGAATACTAGATTATATGCAAATTATTATTATTTTTTTTTTGCATATAGGTGACATTCCAATAAGAAAACACAGAGGGTCTTCAATTTATTTTTCTTCTTTATTTGTTCACAATTTATTACTTGCGTAAGATATAGCTGCACATAAATGATTTAAAGCAGTCATCTTTGGGACTGATGATATACATGCCACTGTCTGTCTTTTTGTTGTTGGGTTTCTCAGAAAAGAATGTGTGAGGAAGAGAAAATATTTTGAAAAATTTAGGTTTTAATAAATTTTCATTGCCAGATTCACAAAGATAACAGATTAAAAAAAGCAAAAAAAAAAAATTCTTAATAGCATTTTTTAAAAATATAATTGTTGTGTATTTAACAGTAACTAGTGTATTTTTCAGTTACTTAGATACACTATAAAAGATTTTTTAGTTGAAAATACCAAAGCTTAAATCTATTAAAATCTTTTAATCTAAATTCAATAGTTTTCATCATTGCATTGTGTCAAATTGAGAATCTAACACAAATGTTCTTAAAACATTATGTAACCACATTTTGAACTAATGTTAATCTGATATCAAGTACATCTGGATATGAGAATCAAATAATTTTTACTAAATTGTTTGAAGCTTTTTCACACACACTCAACTCCACAAAAATGTTTTTTCATTTGAAATTCTACAAACATCTATTTAGAATGGACAGTAGATCCTTCTTAAAATAAGGGTTAGAATCTAGTTATAACTAATTAGATGAAAATAATCAAAATATTCGAAAATGCACATTAGCACAAAAACGACAATTCACGTGGTTAAGAAAATGAGGAAAAATAAATTGATGTCAAGAAGAAACCAAAGTAGATAACCTCTATCCATATATTTTGAACAATATAGAACGAGGAAAGAAAAATATTTTCATTGAACTTGAGTCAATATGAAAGTTTTACAATCTAGTATTAATTAAAAAGGAAAAAAATGGAAGACAGATGGTTTCTTCATCTTTGTTTTTTTTTTTTTGATAATGAAAAATTATTGGTTTTGAACCATAATAATAAGAGGTGTTGAAGATCTACTAAGATGTTTTGAGTGCCCATAACTTATTGTTTTTAGTATTTTTTTCTTTAATTACATTATTAAGTGGGTATTTTTAACACCCCCCCCTCTTAAACAGAACACAACAGAGTTAGTCATTTTTCTGAAGCTTGATAATTTGTGTCATTTAGATAATTAAGACTTGCTCTCTTCTCAATTACTTGATTATGACCAACCAACAATTGGAGAAGGTTAAAAGGTCAGGCCTTCCAAACCTGTATTTAACCATGAATCTATTTAATACTAAATTTTATTTTTTTTATCTTATAAGTTTTCATATTCTAACTAAAAAAAACTTTTCTTAAATGGAAATATGCAGCAGCTTTTTTTGTCACTTCTGGTCATATTTAATAGACAGAATGTGAAACAATTGCTGAAATGCAAAGCTGTTTTTTTTCCATTTACAGTTTATATCAATTATTTTAAAATACTAAATGCAATGGTACAATAACTTAAAAGCACACAGTATTTATAAGAAAAAGAAATGTCCTTATACTGAAAATAATCCCATATTTTTTATTCTATTTTAATTCATTCAACTGGAATAAATGTAACATTTTATTTAAAAAAAAAGTATGAGTTGTGAACAATGAGAAGGTGCATTGGGTTAATATTTTTTTACATTTAACTAAGAAGTAAGCAGAAATCACAAACAAAAGTTGATTAAGTGTTTGTGCATTTTCCAATGATATTTGTTAAAAAAATAAATACAACAAAATAAGAAAAGTTCAAATCACATAATCCCTAAAGATTAATTCAGTAGACATGATGGTAACCATATAGTTTTAATTTATTAAAAACTGAAAATTAAAATTTAAAAAGGCATTTTTTATTTTACTAAAAAAAGATTGGATATTAGACTTTTCAATTATTTATTTAGAATAGTTAAAGTAAATCCTTAGCAGACATTAAAAGAAACTTGAATAATAAAAGATAAATCTTAGGGTGAACAAAGAAGAGAAGAAATTGTAGAAATGAGCAAATATGTTAAATGAAACTTTGTTTTTCAATATGTAAAACACAAAGCTAGTTTAAATATTTCAGGATATCTTTGAACATTTTAAATAGCAAACCATAAAACTTAAAACTAATGAGCATTAAGTCTCATATTTCACTGGGAATAAAATAGAGATAATTATTTGGAACATCCTGAGTTCTAAGAATAATCTAGTTAGTTGTTTTTAAGAAATCCATAATCCTACTGCAGATTCTTTTTGTGTATAGCAATCTATAGATTAAAATTACCCAAATGCCAAAATGGGAAGGCATTAATATAGCACCAGTAAGAAAATAATTGTTCAATTATTGAATGAGCTTCATATAATCGTATATAACGTTTTTGCTGATTTAACAGTAAAAATATCTGACATTTATATATCTCATTAGCATAAAAGAGAGTCAAGTGAGTAATGCTTTCTATTATTTTGTCTACCTGCAGTACTTAATTAGGTTCCTTTTAACCTATGAAAGATTGAACTTACATGGAACCACCTAAAATTAACAAAATGTATGCTTACCAAAAAAGAATTAAGCAATTTAGTTTTTCTAAGAGACTGTTTTATATCCTGAAGCATTTAAATTTTTTAAAATCAAAATTGTAGTAAATTGTAAGTTCAAATTATAGTGATTACTTAAATCATTGTTGCTTTAAATAATGTTCAGTATTCTTAAATATGTTTATTCTTGATGAAAGGATATCGCTACTAGTATAAATTAGAATCATCCAAGGTGAGTGTGAATACATGTATAATTTTTAATAGAAATGACTCCATCCCCTCATTAGAATCAAGGAATAAAAAAAAACATTCATCTATTTCTCTTTTTCATTCACACACATTAAAACTAGGACAAAATGTTTGAATAGAAAGAAATTTACAGAAAAATGTTTTAAAAATATGGCTAAATCCAAGAGAGTGACATTTTTGTTTTTGAATGTATTCTTAATTCTCTTCATAAAACAAGTTGAAAAAAATGTAAAAAATGCTTTTCAGTGAAAATATAGATTATGAAAATAAAAAAATAAAAAAATCCCAGTTAAGCTTCTTATTCATTACTTATCACTAAATAATGTTTTAATTTTGATGTTTATAAATCTTTTATTATTTGAAATATGTATTAGGTTCACTTTCATTTTATGTTGAAATAAACATTTTTTTAAAATGTTTATGCATGTGGAAATAAGGTGTCAGTAAAGTTCTGGGTATTTTTATTTTGGCATTTTTTTTCTGCTAGAGGAAAGCTAAAATGTAAATACATATAATACTCTATCATTCGCCCTAACCTTTTAGCCCACCCTCTCCTGCAAAACAAAAAAATTGGAGTGTGTTAAATGTTCTTTTCCTCAAATTAAAAAAAGGGCACCAAAAGCCACATATTATTTCCAGCAGAGAGAAAATTAGTCCCACTAACACATACATACGTGGAGAGGGGATGTCTTATCATAGTTTTTATGCAGGTATCATTGAAGTTCTTTCTTATATAGCGCTAACCCAGAAATGCACAGCTTCATTTAAAAGACATTGACTTAATAACAAAAATTATTTTCAACCTTTAGTGTCCTTTGCCTGCTTTTTTTAAAAATCATTTTTGCAAATAGAGAAACGTAATAGAGAATATTTACAAAAAAGGTTGGTTTGGTTTTTTTTCCCAAACGCATTCATGAGTCTGAAAAGGAATAACCCACCATTAATATTTCAGCCATATCTTTTTAGTTCTTTTTTGAATCTGCAAGACAAGCAACATTATTACCCCCAAAATGTCTATATTATTTTTTTTTCTTTTTTGTTTGTATGTATGTGTTTTTTTCTTTCTTTTTTTAATACATGGGATAAATCACAAATTCCCAAGACAAGGTGCAGTATAATCAGCAGTACTGTCATATTTTTAAAAACTTTTTTTTTTTTCTTGTAGAGGGGACATAAAAAAAAGACCATTGAAAGAGGTACAAACCCAACAAAATATATCCACCCGCCCCTTAAAAAAAAAAAAAAAAAAATGGACAATTTTTCTTTTTCATAAAATTCTCAATCCAAAAAAAATTTAAAAATTAAAATAAAAAAAATAAAAATCCCCTTAATAATCAACATTCCGAGAAACTTGGATGTTTCTCCATTCTTTTTCCATCATGTCTGATATATGTGGAATTAAGTTGGTCATCTGCTCTGTGCATTCTTTCAGCAGGAATTCTGCTGCCGTTGGCCAGGCCAAGATCTACAGAACTATAATTATTGGAATGTGAATAGTCATGGTAAATTGGATATCCAGGTATAGAAGTCATGCCCCTCTGCATTAAAAGCTGTTGGGTACAGTCCTCACCCATCCTCTGTAATGGTTGACAGCAGGGCACGCTGTAGTGGTGGTGATTAGCCAATAACTGTGGGCCATTAGAGATACCACAGTCACCATCATTCAGCAAATTATTAATCATGTTCTGTTCTGCTTCGGACGTGTTCATATTGGTGTACATTAAAGGCTCTGTCTCATAGTCATACAGTTTCTCTTTTACAGCGAGCTTCATCAGGTCATCATCAAGCACTGGCATTTTATCAGAAGAAAAAGAATTATTCTTTTGCAGGTCTGAGTCCTTTGAGAGCAGAGAGAGACGGTTTTTCTCAATTGAGTCCGCATACGAGGGGGTCAAGGACTCATTTGAGCTGATGGGACTGAGGCGATTCTGCTCTTGGCTAACCTGCAAATTCGTTTGACAGTATTCGCTGACAAACTCGCTGTCAACAACAGAGCAATCAAACGTTGAAAGTTCATCTGCTCCGCTTTGCACATCCTTTTGGTAGAGAGACTGTTTGCCACGAGGAGCCACATGAGTTGGGTAGTCGTAATCTGACATGATTTGTTTGGAAGTCTGGTAATCGGAATCTCCACAAGTTTCTACACTGACTGGACTTTTCACTAGAAAAAGAAAAGTGAAAAATAAATATTAGAATTATATTTTTTAATAAATTCCTTTTTATAGTTTTAATGTTATTCATTGCTAAACTAAAGAGATTTAATACATTACTTTTTACATTGATTGAGTACACTTAAACCTGTATGTAAATGTGTATATATACAAATGGAGATAATACCAAATGAAAATTACCCAACTTTCCTTTTGCTGTTTTTACCACCCACCAAAATGTATATCATATGATAAATCTATCCTTGTAATAATTTGTTTTTTGTTAGACTATTTTTATGATTTTGTACAGAACTTTATTTTTTCTTGTATCTATATACCAAATCATTGGCCTTGTGAAACATCTGTAGATATCTCTCTCTCTCCTTCAAGTTATTCAATCAAAACCTAATTTGGATTTTTACTCTTATTATTGAAATTGGAATGTTTCTAAAAAGGTGAATCAGAAAAAAAATTATCTTGATGAAAATAATTGGTATTCTAATTAAAATATCTTTAGAGTAAAATACAAGTGCAATTATTTCATTTTTGGCCCCTTTAAAAAAATGTATATTGTTATTTTATAATACTATGATTAAGAATTAAATGAAAGATTTCTCATTTTTAGCTAACAATTAGGTTTTTGATTCAGAAGAAAGAAAAAACCCTCTATAATATAATGCCTTTCAAAATTTGAAACAGAATTGTATTGGCAAGAATTTCAGTTGAATAATTCAGAGGTATTTTAGGCAAATGTTAATACTAAATAAACATTTTCAGGAGAACTGAAAAAAATGTTTCACAAAAAGTAGATTGACTAAAGTAAAAAATAAAAACTTGATTGAATTCAGGATTTTTAAAAAAATTCTGCTATTTGTGCAGCAATCAAAGATTTTTGCAAAATTCAGTTTTTAAACGTTTTTTTTTGCCTTGAATTGAAATCCTTGTCTACCATAGCAGTAGCAAAAAATGTTATATTCAAGCATAAAAAACATTTCAGTAAATCATTTAATCAGGCTTCAATTCTGTATAATCACAGCAGCAAGTTTTATATACTATATTAATTATAAGTAAATCAGTGTATACATGTGCTTATCAAATGATTTTCATATTAAAAATATAAACAGTCTACAATCAAATACTCATGCATCTAAGAAAAAAATGGAATTAAAACCTAAAAATATATTTATATGAATCTTTTTTTGAGATTATGTTTGATAACTGTATGACTTTGAATATTTGTACTATTATTCTCAACTTTATTGCATATTTCAGCTTATCTACTCTAATCTTCTTCAGGTAAGTTTTTTTTGTTCTGTACAAAAGTCTCATAAAGGGATATCATTTGAACAGATTTTTATTACTTTAAACTATTTGAAATCTCATTTGGGAATTTGCTTTGATTAATGCCTGACATAAAAAATGGGAAGAAAAATTGAATGACAAATTGCATAAAAGAGCAGTAAATATCTCTTGAAGAAAGTCAAGAGGTATTTTGGCTAAAAATGAATTCATATCATTTCACCTCCTTGTTTTGTCTAATGGCATAAAAAGTAACTTTTTTGGACATTTAATGCTGAACAAAATTATTTCTTTTCTTAAATGTATATCATAAACAGGTTGTTAAAAGAACAGTAGTTTAGATAATATTTGAAATAATACATTTCAACAAGTTATATACATGTAATAACATAACAGAAATGAAAACCTTGTGCAATGATCTGTAATATAAGCCAAAAAATAAAGAAAAAATTGCATTATTTAAAAAAAAGAGCATGTTAGAAAAAGCATTGATTAGGAGCAAGCAAATTAAAATAGTGACAACAAAAGATCCACCTAAATTGAGTTTTTATTGTTCCATCATAACTAAGTTTTAAGAAGCATACAAGATTACAAAAAGAAAAGCCAGTGTAAGGTGTGTGGGATAGAATAGACAGAAAGGAAATTCTATTTGTTGTTGCACAAATGCATCATTCATTTGAAATAGTACTTTGTTTAAATAATTAAAAAAGGTCCACCTTTTCATTTTTCATAATCTTCATGAAAAAAATGTTAACAAAAAATGATAATAATTGATTATTTTCTTAAAATGAGGTAAGAACCACATACAAAAAAAAAAAAAAAAATGGAAATAAGTTTTATTCCTGCCATCAAATCTTGAGATTTTTTTTTATTTTAGATAATTCAAAATATTTATGGAAGTATCAAAAAAAAAAAAAAAAAAAAAAAAAAAAGGTTTTAATTATTTCTTAAATAAAGATAAATTTCATGTTTTTATTCATGACCAATAGTTTCTATTTGTCACTATTTTCAACCAAAAAAATTATTAAAATAAGGATTTAAAAATACCAAAGAAAGAGAACAAAACAAAAACAAGTTTTGATATAAATTAGATTTTGGATTATCTTTCTTTTAATTCTAACCAATCAAATTTATTCTAAAATAATTATTTAAAAGATAATTTATACTATATTTGTGAAAAAACAACATTTTTAGATTAAAAATTTTTTCATTGAATAAATTAATAAACTGGTAAATATCCTCAGACTAGAAAAATGAAACTCAACAACAATAAGGCAATCAAGAACTAAAATTGATTTGTCATAACATCACACATAATATTATTCAACCAATCTTTTGTTATTATTAGAAAACATTAGCAAAGCACACACAAAGAAACAGTATGGTTTTTTATTCATTAATTTCAATGCTAGAAGAAAAAATAGCAAAAGTATCTCATTTTCCCCCTTAGTATTGTCATAAAATAAAAGAAAATAAGTTTTATTAATTGAAAATTTTAACAAAATAATCATAAAATGCTTTTTACAAATCAGCTGAAGACAAAAGAATGTATTGATTAAATCATAGCAAATAGTTTTTATTTTTATTTTGCAGCAACTTAATTTTCGTTGACTTTACCCCATTCTCTTGAATGTTACGATTTTTTTTTTTTAAATAAAGTACTATATTTTGGAGCATAAAAATTTAGAGTTTTTATTATAAAATATACAAAATATTTAATTCCATTTTATAAGCTGATAATCAAAAGAATCTTTTTTAAATACAAATTGACTGTTCTAATCATAGAAATTTAAAGAAAACCATTTTATAACTTTTAGGAAAATTTTAGTTTTATTTACAGAATATTTGAATTTAGTGCAGTTTTGTTTTAAAGAAACAATTTGTAGAAGTGTACTGTCCTGTCTTTTTGGTACATTATTTAATTTTGGAACCTGTATGAAATTTCAAACCAAAACCCTTTTTCTTCAATCCAAACAGGTGGATTATTCATTTTCTTAATCATGCCATGGACCTCTGCAAAGACTGACCATGTTATGGCTGACTAAATGAAAATAATTTATCCATTCCTATGAATTGAATCAAAAGTTAGCTTTGAAATCATGTAAAAGTTTTAGAGTTTGATCAGAAGGTTGCCAAGTTCAGTAATTAGCACCTAAAGGGTAAATCAGCTCAACTATTATGAATACCACAATCATATTATTCAAAATCTGAATGATAAAAAAAAAACATTAATTGTATTTTTTTTGTTAGTTTCATATTTTTAATCCACTCAAAAAAATTAAGTTGTTACAAAATAATATTTGAATATGAAAATCATTTAAAGAATTTTAAGATGATTTAATCTAGATTAAATATGACAATGATTTATTGGAAAATCATAGAAATTCAGAAGAACCTAAAGAGACATTGGAAAAAGCATGGCAAAGCAATGAAAAAAAAAAAAAAAAGCTGAAGCAGTTGTGAAAGGAAGAGAGCAACAAAGTAGTAAAATGTTTATAAATTAATGCAAATTATCATATCTTGAGAAAATTGATCATAAAGAATGGAAAACGGAATCATAATAAAAAAAAAAAAAAAGCTAAAGGCCCAGTTGATTGCCTGTAAAATAAAAAATGGCCAGATTGGATGACATATAAAACTCAATTTTTTTCAGTGGAATAAGGATGATCTATTTGTAAAAGCAGTTTTATAAAATAATAGATTGTTAACACCATTTCATGATGAATTGTTGTTAAAGTAGTTCATAAGTTCAGATATCTTAACACAAGGAAACAAATTAGTTTATTAGAATTTCAAAATAATTATTCCACTAGGGAATTTCTTTTAAAAAAGAACATTTTTTAAACACTTCTCTCATTGGCAAAAATCTTTATAGATATAACTTCATAAATCAGAGTTATGTTGATAGACTAAATATATAAAGCCTAAAATAAATTGGAAGAAAACTCCTCAAATAGTTTTATATGCCATCAAATATGTTCTTCCAGTAAGTGAAATATTAAGTTGTCCAATGTAAATAATATATGCATAAAGTAAGATATGTTCTACAATTATTGATTGTTAATATTTGAAAACTGATAGATAGAGAGAGAAGTTCCAAATATAGACAATAGCAAAGAAGGCCCGAACTAAAATTGCAAAAAGAAGTAAAATGATTAAAAGTAAAAACAAGTTTTGAATCTAAAACTTAACCATCATAGGATTTTTTTTCACTATATTCTAAGTGCAATACAGCAAAGCCCTACAAAAAATATCAACAAACAAATTGAGGACTAATTAATTATCTGAATAACAGCTAATAAAATAATCCAACTTTTTTTTTCTTTTCATTCACCACAGAGAATTTTCTGATAACCTCTAACAATTAATACTACTCTAAAACAAAATTACGCGTTTTACTTAAGTCAAAATGATTTAAATAAGGCTTTAAAAAATCCTAACCTGTCCAGTTTTTAAAAGGAGTATTAACCTAAATATTAGACGTTGAAAATTTTGAAGAGCAAAAAGTAAATACATCTAAGTATTTTAAGGAAAATTAATATTTCAATTATTCAATTAGTTTGAGAAATTTGATGTTCGTGCATTATTACCACATACTTCCTGAGACCAGAAACAGATTTAAAATTTTGTTTTCATTGTAAATTACATTGGCAAGAGTATTTGTTTTTATGCAGGTCTAGCATCCTCAATTACCTATGTTTTCATCAACATACTGCATGCTCAATTTGTATGTTTTGAAATATATTGTAGCCATGTGTTTTTCTAGTCTAACTTCTTCCATGCTAGCTTTGTAAAATATTTTTTTAAGTGGATTTCAGAATAAGTTGAAAGATATCATAATGTGATATCTACCATGCACATGCGCTCTAGTTTCTAATCTACTATTGTTTTGGTGAGGAAATACGCAAACCATAAATGATATTTTGTTAAAGAAAATTGTTCATATTTAACACTTATAGTCATAAGTTGATTCTGTTGTGGATTGGCTAGCTTACTTTATCTGACGTCTTACTAATCTGGATGCAAAACAAAAAGGTACTAAAATGGTGACCAATGAAATGCAAAAACTGAGTAATGAATGATGCAACTCAAACTCAATGGACTTAGAACATTGACAAATTGCAGAACCCAGCAACAGACTCCAGCTGCAACTGACTCACCTTCCACAACTACTTTTTTTTATATAAGCAAGTATTTATTTATTTATTTTCTTGGTGATCTTATGTTATTTATGATGATTAATATCTATTTTCTTATATTATCAAATATTTACTATAAAATCAATATTAGACATTTAAATTTGCTTCTTAATTCATAAAACTAACTATAAATATGATAGAAAACAAGAAAAATTGTTTGGGCAGATGGTATAGTAGTTAAAGACTAATAACTTTATCAATTATGCCATCATCCTTTTACTATAGTAAATAAATAAAAATTGTAAGTAATAATCCTTTCGTGGTTACCAGTTCAATTCTGTTAAGTGGAAATAAATATAATTAATTAAGGATATTTAAAGAAGATTATATAGCATTTATACCAGGTAAAAGCTGGAAAAGAAGAACATAATAAAACGGTTTGGTTTGCCATTTTAAAAAGATTCTCGATTTTGACAAGTGACACATGAAGAAAACCAAAAAGTACATAAAAGCCTATTTTATTTAACAAAGATAAGATTGTAGGTAGAAATAATCTAATTAATTATTTTACCTTACAGAAAAAAAATGAAGGCAAGTTGGATGAAAATATTTTG
Source organism: Idiosepius hallami (assembly GCA_034780655.1). Lineage (NCBI taxonomy): Eukaryota > Metazoa > Mollusca > Cephalopoda > Idiosepiidae > Idiosepius > Idiosepius hallami. The sequence goes on along the minus strand of JAUZSX010000006.1, from coordinate 131,153 downwards.
AATATTCATATCAAAGAAATACCAAGTATTACAATGAAATTTTTGGCATAACAATTAAATTTGTCTCAAAGAGATGTTTTCTTGGCTACACATCCAGTAATAATATTTGGGTCCTTAGTAAATAAATGCTCAAAACTTTTCTAATATATAAAACTAGCAAAATCCATGAAAATTCTAATTATATATATATTTTTTAAGAATATGTAACATTATTTAAAACTTAGACAATAATAAATCCTTTTAACAACTTGCCTTTTTCTCTAAATACAAAATAAAATAGACGAAGAGACAATTTGAAACCTTAAACTTTAAAACAACAATGTTTTCAAAACATTTCCACCAGAAAAAGTTCAATTATTTTCGTTAAGGGAGGTAATTTTTTTTCTCTGAAATTACTGTGATGATTGTAATGTGTAACTCATGTATGCACTAATGTACAGATTCAAAAAAAGTGAAATGAAGACCCCTTATTAGAAGATAAGAATCTTTGACCGAAAGTTCTTGAACTGCAGTAGAATTATTAGCAAGTGAAGTGACCATGAATTTAATAAGTTTGTTGATTGCCTTTGGTTACAATAAAACTATTGCTGATTTCCTGGTCTTATGTAAAAAAAAAAAAAATTGAAGTTTGCCAGCTATGACAGACAAAGCAGAAGAAGAATTCACAAAAAACATTCATACCTCTTGTGGGTGTCTTGATGGAGTTGCTAGTTGATGAAGTCTTTCTTTTACGACTCCATAGCTTGGAGATAAACTGGAAAAAAATTAAACAAAATAAAAACAAACCAAAATAAATTTGCAGAAGGGAACAAACAATTCAGAAGAGGAAAAAGAAGTTGGATGTGGCATGGTGGCTGCTGGGAAGAAAATGAGCACTTACATTTCCAGAAGATGTTGAAGGATTGGGAGTGGAGGAACGGTCCCCTGCGCCACCACTGCATATTGATTTAATACATGCAGGAATCCAAGAAGAGTTCTTTATAGCCTTCTTGTACTCTTTGCAAACCTGAAAATAAAGTGCAGAACAGTTTGTATTTTAAGATTGTGTTATGGAAATAGAATTGAAGTTCACATAAATTTTTAAATTTAAAAGTTTTTGTGGGTAACCATAGACAATTGAAGGTTATTTTTTTCAGCTTCAGTGATAATAGTGCAGGTAACATTCTGAGTTATCTGTCCAAGTTAAATAGCCTCATCTAGTGTGCAAATTTGCTACATTTATTATAAAATATCAAAATGTCATCATTATTTCTAACTTTTTCAAATATATAATCTTTGTCAAAAAAAAAAAAAAATTTATTAGGTTTTCCCAAAAGTTTGAGGAAGTGTGTCAAGAGTTAATTCAAACCCAGCTGAATGGTACTTTCACCAAATTCAGAAGTTTGCAGCTGGGTAGCAGAAAGTCTTGGAAAATTATGGTCTTTTTTTTTAAAGAATAATTTTTGTTGTTGCCAATTTTTAGTCTACAGACTTGACATTTGGTATTTCAACCTGTGGAACAAATTCGATTTAGTTTTTAGCTAAAAATAGATTTTTTATAAGCAGAAAGATGAAATATAAGAACAAGATTTTAAATATTAGGTTGTCTAAAAAGTTCATAAACACTTTTAATAATAAAAACAACAAAAATTATTCCCCCAAATAAAGACCATTACTTTCCAAGACTTTCTGCAAACTTTTGTAAACCCTTGTAAAAAAATTGAATGTTCATGCAATTTTAGTGTAGATTTCTTTTAGACTGATGATAAAATAGATCATTTTAGAATATAATCTTCTTTAATTTTTAGAGACGAAATTCATTCATAAATATTGTTCATACCTTCTCATTCATAAAACAATGAAAGATAAATATGAGAAGTCCTTGCAAACTGTTGAGTACTGTAAAGATGTAGGCCATAACAACTGATTGCTCATTCACATAGAACAAGCCAAATCCCCAAGTGAGACCCAGTAGGACTATCAACACCACTGCTCCTTTGATCCAGCCTCTGAAAGAAATGAAAAAGAATACATTAGAATAACAAAATGCACAATTAAATATATGTATATCTTAAATCATTCAACTGTTCTTTCAGACATCAACTCCAATTACAATTGACAATTTAACTCAAATAGGAAATTCTAGCATAATTTTCTGCTAAAAACCACTGAATCCTGTGATCCGACATCCTATTTTTTGTATAAAATATTAATTCAATTAAAAAATCAGTACCCTTAGAACTACTATAAAACAAACAAAAAAATAATAAAATATGACAGGACTGAAATGATTTTAGATCTTGTATAGAACAAGAGAGAATTTGGTTTTTTAACTATTTTATATCTTTTCTGAATTTTAACCAAGTCAAATATTAGTTTCATCAGTTGTTTTCAATAAATTTCTTGAATTCAACTTTGCATGGTTTTCTTAAAAGAAATGTGTATCTTCTAGTTTAAATTTTGTTGTTTCTATTCTGATCAACAACATTATTTAAACCAATATCTAAATTGGGATGTACATTTATCAATTACAACTTTGAACAAAAGTTCTATTAACTACTTTAAAATCCAAAACCTACATGATCAGTGCATTTGGGACAGAGATTCATATACAGCAATGTTTCAAAGTAAACATCTGTATGAGAGTAAGATTTTTCTTTGAATCCATTGATGATAATTTCTAAATAAATGATAATATTAATCTAAAATGCCATGTAAATTTTCAGCTGGTATTAAATATAATGGCTGATAGAAGGAAAGAGGAGTTTTTGCAACAAATTTTTATCATTGAAAATAGTTTTTTTTTTAAATAGTGAAATAAAACTGTTCTAATATTGCATGTTTTGATCAATAATATTGTGAATAATTGTGTAGTTAGACAATTCAATCTAAACAAAAAGCATTGATACTAATTATGCACTTTGTAATGTCACTTTAGCAGAAGTGGCATGATGGGAAGCAGGGTTTCTAGTCATTCAGCCATGATATCCATTGCTTCCATTAGTTCCACAAATAAAATATTAACTGTTCTTTCTTTTCAATATAATATTCTGCTTATAGGTCTTCTCAAATCACCCTGTTAAGGATATAACTTCATTAAAAGCCACAAATTGAATCTTAGTTGATTACCTCTCTCTTTAGGAGAAAATAAATGTGTATTTAAATATCTTTTTGTATTTATTTTATTTGAAATCTTTTGAATCTTTAAATGCCATTTAATTTTTCTTAGTTTTCTATTTTATTACTGACTGAGAAATAATTTTGCCTATCATTTTAGAGAAGAATGTTATAAAATTGCTAAAATATTTGGTGATCAATCAACAAATCAAAATGATTTTTCATGGAACTTTTTCCAAGAAGCTTAGTTATTTTTGTTGCAATTGAAGAAAAGAGTTAATTAAAAATAAAAAAGTTTGATTATCCAAAACTATAAGAAAAATGTCTTTTTGAGTAAAAAAAAAAAATGAAATATTAAAAAAAAAAAATTAAATAAAGATACCCAAAGCAATAAGACCTGTTGTTTTTCCATCAAAGTTGCTTTATTAATTCATACAATTCTAAATTTAAAAAACAGGGTTAAAAAAAAATAATTCAAACTTACATTCCAAAAGATTATTTAAAATTATTGTCAATAATTGTATAATTAAAGTAAATTTTTTTTTATTCTGATGAATATTAGCATTAACCAGTTTAACATTAACAATAATTTTTTTGTTTTCTTGTTTGAAAGGCCATTAAAATTATTTTTTGATTTTCATTTTATGACTAGAATTTGTCCAAGTTAGTAAGTGTGCAAGGGGTAATCACAACAGCAGAGCAAAGGGTAGACATGCGACAGCGTAACTAAGCATACAAAATGATCAAAAATAGCAAGAAAGAAAGAAGAAAAAGATAAACATATGTGAGTGTATATGTGGTTTTACTGCTCATTCTTTTCAAAATATTTTGAATAGTTAAAGTGTAAATCATATAAATATTCTAAACTTCAGAATATAAAATTCTTTATTTTCAAATTTATATAATTTTATTTTATTTTTTTAATCAGATTTACCTGTTCAGGTATGAAATTCTTGATTGTGGGGGAAGGAAAATAAATTTTGGTTGGGTTTATTTAATGATTTATCACGCTTTTTGGTCATTTAATGTTGATAAACACTTCTTTTGTCAATATGTTGCACTAACTTGTAGATGGAAGAAATAAAAGATGTTCTTATGCCTTTTACAAGAATATTAAACTTAATTGGATATTTTGGATAACAGGGAAATATTCAAGTAAGAAAGACAAACTAGGTATCAGGTGCTGAGAAAATGAAATTTGTGTATAGGTGCAAGGGAAAATACAAAAAATTCTTTAGAGAAAAAATGTTATTTTAAAGTTTAAAAGAAAATAAAGGTTTAGTATAATGGACTTTGAAGAAGAAATTATTAATCAGGAAAAGTCAAATATGCAGAAAAAAGTGTGTATATGTGTATATTCCAAAGCAAAGAACAAGGTACTTTGAAATTAAAGGTTTTAATCAAAAGAATCCTTCCCTAAAAGTTTGAGATTGAATCTTGCTGTTCACATACAAATAATTCAGTGGTATATCATTAAATATGATATAAAATAATATAAGTGTTAAATCATGTAAATTGGTAAAATTTGGGTTGATAGCATAAAAAAAGAAAATAATTTCATTTACATGCTTAATGAAAAATAATTTATATTTTAATTACTAAAAACCTCTTTGAACTTTTTAATTTCTAAATCTTTACAGTCTACAATGACTTTTGCTTAAGATTGACATACAAAGATAATTAGTTACTAAAAAACCAGATAAATCATCAGAGGACCAATTCTGAAAAATTACCATGTTATGATAGAAAACCTTTTTAGAAAGATAATGGCATGATCAAAAAGGTTAATGAGCTATTAAGCAAACCCAACCAATGAACTATATAAATTGTATAGATATTTTGCCAGTTATTTATTCTTTTGTTAAAACATTTATAAATTAGCAGAGATGAAAATATTAGGGCTGGTATGAAAAATCTTAATATTTTTTTTTATTTCTTTTCCTAGAAAAAGTTTACTGGTCACTACAGATACTACTAAAAAAAAATGGGAAAAAAATCTTGACAAGGAGATAATTGTAAGATTTTTCTATATTTATTTATAGAGATTTTTTTTTTTTTTGGGGGGGAGGGGGAATTCACGACAAAAAATATAACACAAGAGTAAAAGATTATTGCTACAAGATATTGTAGCATTAGAGATTTATAAAAAGTTTAAATAATAATTGCGACATTTATGTTTCAAGACATGAGAAATAAATTTGTTGGTAATTTGAATTGAAAAACTTAACGTTTTTGCTAAACTAAATTACAATTATCTCCCTTGCATGGAGTTCTTAATTATCTCCCTTTAACATAATCTGATTTTAAAATCATTGATATGTTTAATGTACTCGTCAGTAACAGTAATACAAATGTTAAATTTAGTTCGCTATATAAATAATAACTACCCCCATTCTCGTTATTCTAGTTAGATTAATAAATTGCTATCAGAAACAGATAAACTAAAGTTTCACTGTTTTTTTTTTCTAACGGAAATTGTGAATTATATCCATGGTATTGCTAGATTTAGTTTGAATATTTAAAATTAATTGCATCCTGTCAAATTATTTATAAGCATAGTCAGATATTTTGCAATATTTTTAAGTAGAAAGTGCTTAGTATCAAAGAAAATGTGATAAAGTTTACAATTATTTGACAATATTTGGTAATTGTCAATTTCTTGTATATGCAATCATCATTTATGTCTGGAGCAATAAATTGACAGTGATTATATATCAATTATCTTAAAACTTATATTTATAATGGCCCCAGTTTATAAGGCACCTAAAAATTGTTCCCTTAATATAGGGACATCAAAAGATATTTTAGAAAAAACCCTGTGAAAGCAATTTCATAGAGCAAATAAAATGTCTTGTAGTTATAGATTTATTAAATTATACATATGTATAACAAGAATCTTCTTTGAATTATCCTTCCCTTGTTTCTAAATCATTGATATATCAGTGAAAATAAATTTATAACCCATTTTACTATGTTTTTTCAAATTTCTTTTTTTTTCTTTTATATAATGAAAAAAGTAAAAATATTTTTTTCTTTTCTATATAAACAATGTGAGTGTATCTGAGTTGCCTGCCTGCATGCATACTTAAGTACATGCAAAAGTAGTTTTATTTTTTAAAAGAATAATTGAATTCTGTATGAATGTATATGCATACATAAATGGGTGGAATGTGTGTAAGTGTATAAATTGTATGTAAATATATATATATATTTTATATACATATATAGTTTAGAAGTGAAAAATAGGTGAAGAAAAATAGCTGTGAATGTTTAGTTGATAATATTTTAATTTTAATGCGTTATATATACATATATATTGGTTATGCAGAACAATGTATATATAATACATTAAAATTAGAATATTTCAACTAAACATTCACAGCTTCACCTATTTTTCACTTCTAAACTATTAATTTTTCTCTCGTTGGAAGAACCATCTTAAATTTT
>JAUZSX010000006.1:96749-111302 GCA_034780655.1 Idiosepius hallami | reverse complement strand
TTTCTGAATCACTAACTACAAAGAAAATACCAAATTCTTTATTTGTGGTTTGGATAAAGGTAAATTTATAGTATTACACCTGGCTCTTTTGTAAAATCCTCAATTTTTAAGCATTCATCTCGTAAGCAAGCTTTCATAGTATCCTTATAAATATGCCCATTACAGGCATTATAACTGGCATATATGATGCTATAACAACTGATTTAAGGTATTGTAACCATATATTTTGATATGTAACAACTATATATGGCTTATAAAGCTCAATAATAAATGATACATATAATCCTTTTATTTTGTTTTATTATAAATCAGATAACTGACATGTTTTATTATAAAAGATAGATAAATGTAGAGGCAAATTAGTAGTCTTTAGTTTTCAAGACAAAGATTTTGTTAAAGATAAAAACAGCATTTTAAAAGGTAGCAATGAATTTTAAATTATCATTTGTAGAAGAATTTTAGTAAACTTAGAATTATTTGACAGAAGAAGAGCATAATGCATTCAATAATTTTTGAAGTTGTTAATGCTGATGGAACCTCTTAAAATCATAAAGATATAATGAATGATTTAACATTCTTTTTAACACACTTAACTATATTGATAGTATTAGTAGTAATAATTCTAGCTATACATTTATTAGATTTAGAAATACAGATTGTATAGAAATTCTAATAACACCATAATCAATATGTATGAAGGTCATTCCAAAAGTAATGCTTGCTTTATTTATCTATTTTTAAACTTTTAACTCAAAAAAATTGAAGAGCAACAGGAACAGGACTGGTATCACTAAATCAAGCACCTTTTTGTGCTCTAGAATTTATTTTTAGTCATTGCCATTCTCAATGCACTTTTGCCAGTGATGAACGAGGTGGTCTGTTTTTTATGTCTGGAGTGCCCTTTTTCATTCATATCCATGTTGCTACTTTGAAATCGACAAACCCATCACCTAATGGTGATGTCATCAACTGCATCGGCTTTGTAAAGAGGTTGTTTTCTTAGAGCCTCATACTATCAATATCTGTCACAAGGAGGAGAAACTTTCAAGTCATGAATACATAAGTTCAGTCATCATAACAAAGCAGTTTGAAATTCCCTCTGATCCATTAGGACAGAATAGAAGAAAATAGGAAGCTTTACTTTTAAAACATCTCTTGTATAATAAGACATTAATTGTTGTCCGTATTTTGGAAGAAAAAAAATTACTCAGTTTTTGGTAATATTTTCCACATATTTTTTGTTCATTTGTATTGAGCTGAATATATTTAAGTATTAAGGTACTTCATAGTATTTGAGTAAGACTAGCGATGTGTAAAATTAATTCAATTGAATTATTGACTTGCTATTTTTAATACTAATATTATTTCTATTTCGTAGTCCTAAATTTTTCAATTTAATTCAAAGTGTGCTGTTAAACGTTTGTATGGTTAGTATAAGAAAAAAAAATTGAAATTTTGCTGTGGATATGGTCACATGACTAACTTAAACAAACTTGATGTTTAGTTAAGCGTTCATGTTTCTCTTTGTTTAAAAATCTTAAATATGTGGAGCACAATTAATTTTCACATCTTAACTTCCTTTTTCTTTTTTTTACTTTCCTCTGCTTTTTTGTGGTCCTTATTTCTAATCCCAAAACAAAATAATTTCACTTTTGTATAAATTCACAATATTTTATTAACTTCATTCTACATTATTCCAAAATTCCTTGTTGCAAGCCTAAATTCTTTTAACTAAAAATCAATACGAGTAAAAATTCCAATTTTTTTCTCGCCTAAAAGATCTTCCTTAACCGAAGAATTTCCATACAAAAATAATCTAAAACACAAAAAATCCTAATTCAATGCATCATTCATTTCTTATGCGAATATTTAGTGGATAACAAATTAATTGAATTATAACCAAACCTAGTTTGCAGTTTTCATTATTCCTGCTACAATCTTCATTCACACATTTTAATTTTCCCAACATAACAATCCCTAGCTTGGTGAGACGATTAAGGGATCAATAGCTTTCCAAAGTGAATGTAACATACCAACCTGTTTTTTTCTATTATTTATTTGATCAGTGGTCCATAATTAACAATATCAAAACCTTGATTTCAATGGAAATATATGAGAAAGTGAGAACCTATACAAAGAGGACAGTACTAAGGAGACTGTATGTTCTGTTGGGTTTAGAATCCTAGCCTAAGTTGGACCAACCTATCAGACAGGTTGTCAATGTTTCAAATATGCAAATGAACTGATGGGTGTTCATTGAACAGACATAAGCAAAATTCTGTCTTTTTTTCCTCTTCAAATTTAGTTTCTTATATATTCTATATATTATTTTTATATTATATTCTTCACTATAAAAAAAGTCACAAACTTCTGGTTTCCATGCACCAGTAGCAGAGAAAGCACACATTTCTTTGAAGTAAGATTTTTTGTGGCATTATTACAACAGTTTACTAATCTTTGATGATGCTAGTTTTATCTCTAAGGGAAGTATTCAGAGAAACAATGTTCTGGAATGACCAGTTCCTCTATAGCATTGGCAGAAGTTTAGTAATTGGAAACGGTCGATGCATCATAGATTTTATGGGTTTGGAATCAGTGATTTTATTTATCTAGATGGGGTACTTCTCAGAGTTGACCTGATATGACAAGATTTAAAAAAAATTGTAATGTTTTTATATCTTGATGGATAACCCTGATTTAACAGATCATATTTGCCTAGAGTGAAGAACATAATTGATTAGGATTTGGAACTTGCTTAATATAATTCCAATTTTGGAACATTTAATCACTTGCCTTTCCAGATTGCCCTTTCTTTTATTAATAGATATTGAAAAGAATAATAGTTACAGTATTTAACTCATGGCTTGGAAAGATCAAAAGGTAAATAGTTTGCCCCAAAAGTAAATATATTAGATTGCCAAGGATATGTATTGTGATTACAAAGTCCAAGTGTTACACCTTTATAGACCTCGCTAGGGCATCGAGGATAAAGCAGTGGACTCTAAAAATGTATTACATGAGTTCAACTCCAAGTCAAAACCATTTCATTCAGCTTCAGCTGCCTCTGGCAGATGAGGCTTGTTAACTAGGGAGAGTAACTTATCTAGGTGTAAAGGATAACACTAATTTCAAAAACTTGGATTGATGAAACCCATCAACTCAGGTAGAGTAACTCATCTAGCTGAAGAATGAAACTGAATTAAAAAAATTCCAAGGACATAATGAGCATGTAAAAATGGCCTTGCACCAAACTTGGGGCCTGACCAAGTAGATATGACCTTTAAAGATCTCTAAAAATCAAGCTAAGCTTTGAATCTTCTGAACATATTTAAAGAAGACCTAGTCTCAAATCCATTAAATTTCCCTGTGATTAATGTTTTAAGGTTACCATGCTGTTAAAAAATGCTTAGCAGATAGATGGAACATGAAACTTCAGAGAGTTTGGGGTTTATTTGGGATCCAATCAAAGATTATTTTAAGAGAAGAAAATTATCCATCTTACAATAAATTAGGCATTTTTTTTTTTATTATTTTGTTTTAGTGAATAACAATACCAGAGCATTTTGTCAAGCAGGATGACTCAGAAAAGCTTTAAAATTGCATTTATGCTAAGAAACTTATGGGTGCAGAGAAGAGGTTAAAAAATTCTTAGTAACATTTCTGACTATGATACCTACTCTTGTTTGAATTATTCATTCAATCTTTGCTTGTCTATTATCCTTACTTCCAGTCTATTAACCTCAATAGTCATTTAATTTTTAACTCTGAATGCTGAGAAGCATTGTAGACCAAGAGTTGTGTAAAATATAAATGGACAAAATTGAGAGGGGAAGAAGAAATAAATATTGTAAAAAGGAAATTTTTGTCTGACAATTCAGTGAAAATGATATTGACTTGGTTTAAAATAATGGTCAACTTGCATTGAATAAGACAATTCATGCTGTTAGATAATGCTGTAAATTAACATGATGTACAGTTAGCTTAATAGGATTTTGTTTAAAAGTGGTTTAAGCATAGAACAAAAGTCCAAACAATCATCAAAATATTATCAAGCCTAATCTAAAAATATTCCGACAACAATTGAAATACAAAAGAAAAATAGTTTAAATACTAATTATCAAGTCAGAGCTCACAAATTCAGACAAAGGAACAAGGTTTATATAACAATAGGATTGAGGAAGAAAAATGGCTCAATATTTTATTAGGTTGTTTCAAAGTAATGCTTCCTACTTTTTTTTTTTAATTCACTTGAATGGATCAGAGGTAATTGCATATTGCATTGTTGAGATGACTAAACTTATACATTCATGATTTGAAAGTTTTATAGCTCACTTGCATCAGAAGCAGAGATGCCTCATTGAACTCCTACATGAGGAAAAATTGAACTGAACAACATTCTCCGGTACCCATTGAATTTTTTGGAAGCCAATGCAGTTCATGTCAGCACAGTTAGGAAATGACAAAGCACTCTCGAGATGCAAAAATGAGCCGTCTCACTATCGCTGGCAAAAGTGCATTTAGAATGGTGGCAACTATGTAGAAAAATACATTCTGGAGCACAAAAGGTTGTTTGTTCAATAGTAGCACTCCATCTTAATGATTCTTGAACTTTTAAAAAATAACTTTAAAAAGTAGTTGGCATTACTTTTGGAACAATTCTTGTATGATATATAAAATGGTAAAATGACTTTAACAGTGATCCCTCCAACTCTGGACCTGGGGGAGGGTGCACGAGTAGCTAATTTGTGCACCTTTTCTGTCATTTAATGCGGAAAATAAATTTTTTGTTACATATTTTTCTTTCATGAACAGGTTCTTGGTAAAACAGTATTTACTCTATTTAACCCATAGCTTGAAAGAATGAGGGGGATTTATACTTTTTGCAAATCCAGAATGTGTATGGAAAGGATTGACTGAGTTTTGAACTTTTAAAGTCTCAGTCTTATACAACTGGACTACAAGAATAAAATAATCATGAAACAATATTTTATATTCTTTTGTTATTTTCATTTTTTCTCCTAATGTTGAGAAAGTTTGTTAAAAGACAATACTAAAACATTTCTTTCTATCTTTCATTTTGCTTGGATTATGAAGTTTTACTTTGAAACATTAGACAATAGTAAAAACAAAAAACAAAAACACTTATACTTGTTGCATTGTAATAGTCCTCTAAATTTATTCTTATACCTCCCACCCAATGCTTTAAAATGACAAAACTTTATTAAAACTTTTATAGCCCTTTCACTCCAATCTCCATTTGATTTACTTAAACTGTAAAAGTAGACATTTTATTGTTTCAGTTTTGATAAATTTAATTTTAGAATGGAATAAGATTAACTGAGTGAAAAAAATCTAACCAGTACTGCTTGGAGTTTAAATTCATAAATGATGCTTTTTTTTTCTTGGAGGAAAATAAAATGAAGTGAATTTAATAAATATTTAGAAATTAACAAATTCAAAATTAGTTGAAAGAACTTTTTTTTTTTTTTTTTATTCACTTTAATTTCAACTTTTCATCTTTTGTTAAATAGGATTTTGGGTGAAACATATCTTGTTCACAGTTTCAAGTCCATTTGAGACAAAAAACTAACTTTGAGTAGTTAACATTAAAACACCACAACATCAAAAAAGAAGGATTGTTTTTAAATTTCCCTAATATCAGCTATTGCCCCTAACCCAAACTTATATTTATATTTGCATAACGTTGGTTTTGAAGTTATAAGTAAAATAAATTTGAAATTATAAGGAAAATGAATTAAGATCTCAAATTCAACATATGCAATAGATTTATAAACCTCCTTCAAAATTAAACATAAAAAACAATCAGAAAAACAAAAAAAACAACTTAGGTATTACAAAAAAAAAAAAAAAAAACTCAGGCAGAGTTAGATCAAAAACGAGATGCAAACATGCTTTCTTTATGTCAGAAATGCAAAAATACAACTGAGACATGCAAATTAGGGAAAGAAAAAATGTCAGTAGTTAATGCGCAAGAATTTTCTAGAAAAAGTTTTTGGGTTAAAAAAAAATAAAAGAAAGAAATATGAAAAGAATTGAAGTAGTTTTGAATTCAGGCTTCAAATTTACAGTTTTATTCTCTGAGAATTTGAATAGATCTTTCCAGAAAAGTGTGTTTTATTCGCTGTTTTGAAAAGGAATAAATTTGATTAATAAATGGCAAAATCTAATAATGGAGAGAAAAGGGGAAATTTTTCGAAACATTTTGAAATCGTCCTAATATAGAAATCTATTTTCATGAGTGGGGGGTTTCTTCACAAAGTGATTTTGTCGCTTGTGTTCTATTGGCAAAGATGTTAAAAAGAAGGAGTTACAAAGAGAATGGTTTTATTGTTCAAAGCTTCATTGAACAAAACCAAATTTCACTATTTACAATCATCAATTTGACTTTAAATCTATTGAAAACAAAATTCCAATTATTAGTTGGCTTGGTTGGTTAGACTTAATGGCATGTTAACCCTCAGGTCATTTAAAGCCAAAATTAGAGTGTTTTCCTTTTATATTTTTAAAGTGCTATTTTATCTTTGTGTTAATATAAGGAGGCAGTGTATTGAGATTCTATATTCTCAGCTTTATCTTTTATATTAGTGACCTTCGGGCTTGTGTTTTTCAATAGTTCATTTATAGTTTTAGCTTTTGTTAACTCTTCAAGTGCAAGGGTAAAATTCTAAACAGTTGCATCGAATAAAAGAGAAGAGAATATCTTTTGGAAAAAAAAGATACAAGATATACTTTAATCTCTTAAATGTAACTTTTACATAACAGTTTCTACAATGCAACTATTCCCTAAAGGTTTTTGCTATTTTGAGTTTGATTGTGCATTAATCAAAATATTCTTTAAGTATTGATTTTTAGAACAGTTTTAATATTATATAATACAGAGTGTTCAAAAGGTCACTGTGCACTATGGGTACATAAAAATTCAAATAAATTTTAAATTCTATTAAAAACAAACAATACAATTTTTACCAATAAAATGGTTCTAAAAGATAAGCTATAAATACAATACAAGGCTATCAATGTTATTTTGTTATAAAACTTAAAATGTAAAACAGTCACTGAATGCATTTGTAAATGGGAAACAGAAATATGAATTAGTTTGTAGAGTTTTTCCCCTTTAAAAAGTTATTGATGAAATAGAAAAAAAAAGCATTTCATCTCTTAACTCCAAATTGTGTTTTTTTTTGTTTTTATTTTAAATATACCAGTTTATCAAGTTTAAGTCAATTGCTTGATACTGTCCATTTTTCAAGCTCTTAACATATTACCTTGAAAATTTTCATTCATAGATAGCTCTCTCTCTCTCTCTCTCTATATATATATATCTCTCTCTCTCTCTCTCTCTATATATATATATATATATATATATATATATATATATATATGGTGACTGCTACTTCATTACAGGAAAAGGCCAACTCTCATGACACATCAGAAATCTAAAGGTTGTCTATACATATACTAAACGTGATGTATGCTTCTATGATACATACAAATCTCTCTCTTTCCATTCAGCCTCTAACCAGTGACAAACAAAGCAAGGTTGCTGATTAGCCAAATTGAGTACAGGTTTTATATTAGAGTGTTCTTCTAGACAGATAGTCTAACAATGAGACCTATGAGTCCATCTATCCGAGTAGGTTTACACTAGACCAGGTATTTCTGACCCTACACAGTAAAAAAACTTCAAGTATTGCACTGGGTTGTTTTGATTTTCACTTTGTGTGGTTTTTTTAATTTCAAATTTTAACCGCTTAGCAACTATTTAGTCAAAATTGATTAAAAGTTTTCTTCAAGTCCAAATGCCTCATATATGAAATTTCAAGTCTGCAGACCCAAAACTATCAGAGTAGTTTGGTAGAGACTATTCCAGACACACACATAAAGACAATCTCATTTTTATAGATATTCAGATTAAACTAAATAACAAGAATATTTGTTGATAATGTGTATGTAAAGTAAATAACTGTAAGAGCGAAACTGAATAGAAACTTTCACTTTTTTTTCTTTTTAAAAACGCTTACACAACGTTTGTTTTGAGGATAATATTTCACTCAGAAATGAAATTCTATTCCATTCAGTTTCTGACTTTCTTTCATTCTATACTTTCTTGTGTTTGCGTGTGTGCACACCTTCAAATTACAATTATGTATATACACCTGGATATTGTTGTCTAATTTCTCGCTGCACCAGAAAATGACGCATTAAAAGAAAGGAAAGAAAAAAACAAACCTAAATCTGGTTTGAGATAAGAATTATCAACACATCAGCAATAATAATTCATATTGTGTATCTGTATATTTATTAGCTGTTCTACAAGGTTAGATTTTCTTAGAAGACTGACTCTGTTTTCCCCACCTTACTGCTTATACTGAACGCTTACTATATCAAATAACTTACTATATCAGATAATGAGCTCCTGTCAATTTGTTTCCATATGTTGTTACAATATAGAATTGTTCACTTAAGGAAAGTAAAACAAATGCTTTAGACATTTTTTTTGTTAATGATAAAAATAATCAATAAGCAACAAAATATGATTATTATACTTAAAATGTAATTAGCTTATATTTTTTGTCAAAATGTAGTAATATTTATTATATTACTTTAATCATGGATACTAGCTAAAATCTATTTACTTAATTGGGCATAAATCCAAGTTAGACACAAGACATTTTACCTGCTCATTATATCTTTGGGCTTTTTGTTGCCTGGTACTTAAACAAATTATTCTTATTGAGTTGATGGGTATTATCAACCCTGGTTTTTAGAATCAGTGTTATCCTTATTTCTTTAACTTCTAATTTCCTGATAAGTGCGCAATTATTCTGTTGGCTAATAATTTTTTTCTTGCTTAAATATTTTTTTTTTAAATCATTTTTGTGAAAACATAACAGCATTCTTTTTTTTTTAAATTATAGTCATAAATTCATTGAAAAAGATTCCAAAACATTGAACCTTTTACTTGGATAGTGGTTAAAATGCACGTCTTCATTAAATTACTTCATTAACTGAATTATTTTTCTATATTTTATCAGTATATTAAAATGGAATTTGTGACCAAAGAAAGGTTCATTATTAGTAGAACTATTTTTTCAGACTGTTGTCCTCATCCTTATCATTTTTACCTTAATGAAAAATAATTTTTACAAATTATTAAACCTCATCTCAATAAAAAAAAAATTAAAATGTGTTATTAGTGTTGGTAGAAAGGATGGAAAAACAGGAAGATTTAAATGTTTCCTCCTGGTGTTTTGCTTGATAGTACATATAGCAGGCTAAGTAGGATTTGAACAAGCATATTATGATTCAAGAATCAAAGAATTAAATTGCTGCACCCACAGACACTTTCCTTACTCTTAAAATAACTTTTTTTAGATACTGTATATATTTACTTGGTCGAGCATCAACACAAGTTAGGTACAAGGCCATTTTATCTGCTCGCATCTCTGGGCTTTTGTAATCTGTGTTGCTCTTCACCTCTATGTGTTACTCTCTGAAGGTAACAGAGGCAACTTAAGGTGAATGCAATGGTTTTGACGGAGATTTGAACTCTTGTAATATGATTCCAGTGCTCAAGCTTTTACCAATGCTCCACTTTCAGTGGCCCTTTTTAAGATACTGTTGTTGCATTTCATAAGAGATCACAAGTGCTGATATCAGTGACTGTACAGAGGCGACAGGAAAAATAATTTTGACAAACAAATAGAACACAAATTGGAAAATAAGAATCTTCAGCGGTCTCCACAAGTCTGCCAAATCTATATATATTTCTACTTATCTTGGCTCACCAGAAATTCTAGAGCTAAGAATAAACTATTCTACATAAGTAATCAGATAAAATTGTGTATGTCAGCTAATCTCTTTAAAAGACACCAGAATGAAAAAGATATATATATAATTTTACATATGAAAGATAGCTGATGATTTTTTTTTTTCTTAAAAAAAAAAAAAAGATGATATATGCATAAACGAACACACATAATCATACATACATGTAAAAAAAGAAAGATAAGACTTGATCCTACATCACAAGTCAGTCACAAATGCATTTTAACTGACAATTGTGGCCTCTTCAGGCTATTAATGATAATGAAGGATGGACTCCAACTAATTCCTCTATTGGGTTCTCTTACTGAATTATTCTATTAGAAGAAAACTTCTTTAAGAAGATCCTAAATTAGATTGAGCATAAAGTTCTTGGGAATTATGCCATTTCAAATTCAAAATAATAATCAACTTCAAAAAGGACTTATTTTAAAGTAAAAGAATTAATCAACTTCAAAATGGAACAATCAACTTTAAAATGATTAATCCATTTTGAAGTTGATTGTTCCATTTTAAAGTTGATTAATTTTTTTACTTGAAAATAAGTCCATTTTGAAGTTGATTATTATCGTTTAGAACTTGAAATGGTATAGAATTATCAACTACAGGAAATTTAAAAAAGAAAAAGTGCATTAAAGTTGTCTATTTTCTGCCTCACTTTGAATTAGAGCCAAGGATTTGGAAGAAATAGTAATTTTGATTGTGGGTGTATATCTTTTTACCTCTTCTTTTTAGGAAAATTATAGTGAATGGTCTAGAAAGTTTGTTATGTCCATTACCCATAACTACTAATTTACAGATGCAAACAGAACACAGAATCAATAGCCTTTGGTGACTGTTAGTTTTTCACCTGCATGGTCATCAGATCAAAAGATTTTGGTCTGATGATGGCTCGAGTAAAACTGACAATCATCAAAACCTGTTGACTGTGTATATGTTTATCTACTAAATAGGCTCTAATAGTGATATTGAGCACTTTCACTTTAAATATAGGCAAAATTTTCCCAACAAATATATATATAATTCTTTTTTTATACATAGCAGCACCCATGGGTACAAATATAGAGCAATACTGGCTAAAGTAAGGAATAATAAATAACATAGTATGTATCTTTATAGTATTGCTTTTAAAGGTCAGATTTTTCTATAGAGAAAGTTTTATGGAATGTTTGATTCAAAAACATTATATTGATCAATTTAAAACAAATTCTATTTGGAAAAGAGGCTTTAGGAGACAAACAGAAAATTATTTTATGATAAGGGAATAAAACAAAGAAACAAAATAATCAAAAATAAGAAATAAAGATTCAACAAATATTTACAAACGAAATATATATATATATATTTACATACACAAATAATACACACACACATTTAAAGAGTCTTTAAAAAAGAAGATCTTGGGTAACAAAAACAGCAAACTAAACATTTGTAAAGGTTGGAAATTACAATATAAACTTCTATATAAATGAAATTTTGCGTGTGAGTGATTTTTTTTCCATACAGACTCAGAAGCAGTTGTACTTTATGTGCCTGTGAGTATTCTTAAATTAGAGTTCTTTCAAAATACATCCAATTGGGAAAAAAGTAAGCTTCTAGTGGAATGGTCTAATTTTAATCAAATTTTATACACTCTTACAGTCTACCCTTGGAAGAATAGTCTAAAATTTTCATAATTACATATTAATATACTACTTAGTTAACTTTTGGTATAAAGGCTTGAAATTTGATACATGGGGTATTCAGACCTTTGAAAAAAAATTAAATTTAGTGTACAGTCAGAAAAATAGTTGCTATGAAGTCAAATGAAACCTCAAAGAAAGACCAGGCAATATTGCTAATGATCCTTAAAACACTATGTTGTTCTAAATCTCCTATTCATCTTTTTTTGTACCAATATTGCTGCTGATATAAATATTAGTTCTGATTACATTGTGTAATGAATGCTGCAGAAAGATTGTTTGTTTTATTAGTGTTTTACAGCATATCAACTCTTTGGGTCATTTCATCGGAAAGAGGTTCTATATTTCTTGATTTTAGTTTTGGTATATTTTGAAACAAGCACACATGGATAAGAAAAGAAAATCAATAAGATAGTCATTTCAAAAAATTCTAATTAGAAATTGTAATTATTTTATAATTCTTGGGGATGAGGATTCTTTATGTATACTTGTTGTTTCACTATGTTTTGGGCAACTTATCCTCAGGTCTTCGTCAGGTGATTAACCACAACACTGGATAGGAACTCTGAAAACTTGTAACAGTACTTTCAGCAACCACTACCTTCTTAAGTTATCTGTCACACCATGGTTTTCATTGAGTAATAATTTATCTTAAAAAATCTGATTTTGTTGAAATATTCTTCATAGAGTAACAATTTATTAAAAAACTTTATTTTGTTGAAACATTCTTCATAAACTTTGTAGTAATAAAATATCGTTTGATAAACAGGAATATATCTACATATATCTATATAGTATGAAATGATTAATCCAAAATAATAAATTGAAACAAATAAAACAAAAAAAAAAAGGGAAAATAATTTATATAAAAAAAACCTACCTTTCTCACAAATGTAATGAACGTCCAGGTATTTGTAAGTGCTAGGACAAGGGTCAGCTCCAAACACATCATTTACCGCAGCAATTTTACAAGTGACTCGACCATCGCACCTAAGTGTAGTAGTAGTTAGCATGCCATTAGTAATCATCATCATCATTCAGGGATGCAATAATGGCCAAGGCAAGTTGTAAATCACATGCTTTTCAACTCTTAATATCTTTATTCTTGATATACTTACCATTCACCAAAAGATATAGAAAGTAGAGTATATATATATATATATTGGAAGTAGGAAGAGGATAATCTTTAATAATAGATTGAACATTTTTATTTTCTTAGTATTTCTAATCCTAATGACAGAAATTACTTTTGTCTTTATGTGTTATGAAAAAGGCTATGACAATATGCTTTTATTGAAGAATATTATGGTCACAGACTTGGCCATTTTGCGATTTTACCATTCCTTTTAATTCTGATATTATTAGTAATAACTACAGGATTAAAAGAAATGATAAAATTTCAAAAGAGTCAAGTAATGATTAGGCCATTTATATGTGCTCATTATATCCCTGGGCTTTTGTAATCAATATTGCCTTTCACCTAGATGAGTTAAACTGCAGAGTCCCATCTGCCCAAGGCAAGGTAAATGCAATGGTTTTCCTTAGGATTTTAACGAATGTAATACAATTCCAGAGCCTAAGCTTTTACCAATTCGCAATCCTTGCTGCCCTTATTTTCCAATATTTTGTTTTCTTATTAATTTATATTTTACTCACATGTGCTTGTTTTTATATATTCATTCATTATTGTAATAAAAAAAGAATATTGGCCTTGAGAATTAGTTTTACCTAATTAGGTGTCCAAATCTGTAACAGAGTTTATATCCTAATGAGTGTTTGATGAAATTATGGAGAGTTGAAGATTTGATAATTTGCCCTGAGCAGATAAGATGGGCAACATAGAGAGGTCAGTTAAACCCTCTCATTTCATGTGATCTTAATGAATTCAAGTCAACAAGGTAGGAGCTTTGTTTCCTAAAGCAATGCCTCCCTTTTATTTCTATTCCACTCAAATGAATCAGAAGGAATTGCAAAGTTTTGACCCTCTTGCAGACTTCATTTGCCTTTATAGATGTTGTGATGCTCCTCTAAGATCAGCCATAATCCCCTGCTTGGTTCATTGTTGAGGTCTTGGTTTGATTGCTCCCTCCCTGTTTATTTACTGCACCCCTAGGTATTTCCGTGTCCTGGCACAAAATATGGTAACTCGTTGTTGATATAAGTACTGACCAGGCTAAACGCAGGTGTCATATTTCAAATGACTTGTATAAAACTTTATATAACCTGGTTATTATTATATATATATTTCTTCTTACAGAATTGGGTTGTTGGCCCTATTTTAACCCCTAATCAGAAGGACCAGAGCTGAATACTCAATGCTAAGCAGATGCCTGTCTTACCAAAGACTAAGGGTGCATCTTCCAGTGCTTTAACTGTGTGCCCCAGATACTATTAACCTTAGTATTTCATGTCCCAGAGCAATATTACGCATACTACAGATTAATGAAGATAAGAAACCTGAAGCAGAAGTCTTTTTTTTTTTTTACCTATGAATTAAGAGAGCATATCAAATACTTTGCTTGCCAAGGCACAGATTTAGAAAATGATACAAAGTTACATGCAAATATCACTTTCCAGTAACTCAATAGAATCAATTAAAACTTAATTTAGAAAATAAATAAATAAATGAAAGAAGAAAAATAAAACACAAACAAATCTCTGGTACATAAAACAATTTGTTTATCTTTTAACAAGTAAACTTTATGCCAAAAATATTAAGGAGAAAAGAAAAAAAAAAGAAATTAAAAAAAAAAAGAAATGAAAAGCTGTAAGAGAAAGTTTAGGCAGGATTGAAAAATAAATAGACAAAAGATACAAGAGGCACCCCCCACCTATCCAACTTTTTTTTTGTCACCATGAATTTTAGAAACAAAAATTTTACTATAAAATTATGAATTTTCAAGTAATACTTATTTGAATAAAAAAATGTGTGTGTGTGTGTGTATATATATATATATATATATATATATATATATAATAAATAAAATGAGAAAAAATCTATTCCAAAAATGAGTTACAGAAGTTA
>JAUZSX010000006.1:63621-78123 GCA_034780655.1 Idiosepius hallami | reverse complement strand
AGTTTTATACATAAAGCCAAGCATGTCATCCATTGATTTATAGGATTATAGATATTTTTGTACACAATGGAGAAAAGACAGTTTTAAAAAAATCAAAGGTATTCAGATTTATGAGGTTAAAATGAATTCTGATTTGTAACTTAAAGATTTTTAACTAATAAAAAAAGAAACACAAAAATAAACAAATTGCCGTAATTAGATTTGAATTTAGTTTACTCTTAATAAAATTTCTACTTAGAGTTTAAACTAAAAAACAATTTTTCTTGTAAAAACTGTTTGTTTGGTGATGGACAAACAAAACAATACAAAAAACTTAAAACAAAAACGTAAAAGAATGAAGAAATGCTGAATAAAATTGTCTTACACACCTTTGTCGAACCACGATGTCAGAGTTGGGAGAGTGACATTGCATGTCCCAACCTTCTGTTTGTGCATAGAAATTGCACTGTGTTATGGTAAAACGGCCATAGTTGGCACGTACTATGCGGATGAGTCCCTTGTGTAAACAACTGATCGATAGCGTGCTTCCTTCACATGTGAATGCTTTCAACTCTTCTCCTTCATTGTATTTGTTGTACGAGTTATATTGGTTATACTGAGCTGTAAGCAAAAGACAAAAAATGAATTTAAGAATTCGATTATAATAAAATGTCGATTAGATTGATGAAAAGAAGGAAAGAAAAATAAATGAGAAATGGAATCTAAAAGAGTGTGTTAATTTATTACAATGTACATTCACTGAGGGAGGTTGGTTTTTTGATTTTCTTGAAAAATCAAAAAGAATAATGTACCAAAAATTGTGTCTTAGATACTCATACCAAAAACTAGATCTGAATTTGAAAACCCTGTATAATAAAACATATACATACATCTCTCTATCATATATATTTATATATATATATATATATATATAAAACGTTTAGTATATTCAGGCAGAATATCGTAAGAAAATTAGTCGTACGGATAAAGATGCTCGACTCCACAACCAATTTCTTGTTAGAAAACAAGAAAAATTTGAAATAAAAATATTAAAAAGAAAAATTAAAATTCTATTTAATGACAAGTATCTTATGTATATTCCTTCAAAAAGAAACAAAAAAAAACAGAAGAAAACACTAACCTTCACACGTTTGTAGGATAGTGGCTAGTAAAGCCACTAAGCACAGCTTCTGCCAGCTGGACATTTTTACTTATAGCTTGGATAAACGCTGTCACTTGTTTCTGACCATTTCAGTAATTGTCTAAATAAAAAGACAAAGAAAAAAGAAAAATTGATAAATTGTGTTGTTTGGAAATACTTTTCATTAATCTTGTCAGATTGAAAACTGATGATTTCATTGTGGAAGTGTTTTCATACAAATATAAAACAATGTTACCAGAAACAAGGAAAGACCTGAAATGCTGTTTTGAGGGGGAAAAAAACCCAAAAAATGAAAGAATGCACAATAGGTAATTTATCAAGTATTTATTAGTTAAAGTCTTCAATTGAAAATAAGCCGGCTCATCAATAGATAAAGCAAACTCATTTTTATCTGAAGAGGAAGGAGAAGAACAAAAAACATGGAAGAAAAACAAAGAAAAAACTTGTTCTACAAAAGAAAATGAAATACAAATAAACCTTAATAATTATATGCTTTGAATAGCCAAAAACCAATATTATAAAAAAATAAAGTGGGGTTGGTGGGGTGGAAGATGATAGAGCTTATATTTTGCAAGAATGAATTCATACAAATGTGTCGTAGAAGCACATTCCATCATTTGAAGCAAAATAAACATGTCCTCCAAGTAAATGAATAAGCACGAATTTCTGTGACCAATAATAAACATGAATGGTTTTAGATTCATAAGAAGAAAAGAAAAAAATATGTTAAAAAACATTAAAGAAATAGGAAAAGAGAAACATATGTGGGTGGTTGTTGTAGGAATGGTGAAGGAGGAGTTGGATGAGAGAAGATAAAAGTCTATTAAATAAACTCCCAGATAGAAACGGTTTGTTTTGATATTTGAAGAGGAAAGGAAGCAGAGGCAATTTCAAATTCAATTTTTTTTCCCCTTTCTAGCTTTGTAAATGATGTAACTACTAAACCACCCAACTTGACTAATAGATACATATTACCTGTCCCTAAACACCCTATTTTTTTCTATTTTATATAGTTAACAACCAACAAGACATTTTAGCATTGTTCACTTGTTTGCAAATATTCAAAAAATATTTCAATCCACCAACCAATTTTTTTTTCTAACCTTGAATAATTTTTCTAATTTTTTCATCTCTTTTTGTTTTTTCTTTTTAACCTATCAATGTTTCTAGGTTATTATCTGGGATCTATGGACAAATTTACCTTTAGTTGACTTTTAGCAACTAAATATTTTCATTTACCAGGTAAATAGATAAGTCACTAGCCAAACCTGTGAAATGGTATGAATAATCCAATACTTTAAGCTACTTTTTCTTTGTCATAAAAATTTGTTGAATTTCTTTAGACTTGTTTTAAACAGCTTAGTTAAAAAAGTAGAGCATATTGTTCTATTTCTATTCTACTAACCCTTCCATTGTTTAAATGATTTAACTTTGCTTCTAAATTTAAAAAAAATGGTTGAAAATACATTTTTGACTTAGTATTTGGAAGGTTTTTGGTGGTAAAAACAGTTGCAAAAAAAAAAAGTGTGTTTTTAATTGTACTCATTTTGTCATTAAATTTTTAGAAATAAACAAAGCCCTCTATACCTTTGCCAAGCTATTAAATGGGCACTCTGTGATGATTATAGCATTAAAAACTAAGACTTCCATAGGAAGTGGATTAATAGCCTAATGGTTAGAAGCTTGGACTGTAAGATTTTGATCCTGACAAGAGAAAAACTTGTTTGTGTAGCTGTCCTAATGAGACATAGACACTGAAACAGACCTGTAGTCAGATGGCAAATGTCATATATGTATATTGTAAATAAATATTCCTGAAAAGTAAAAGACAATAAGAAAGAAGTTACTTTTGCTATTTGATATATATTCTGTTAAGAATGCTAGATCAAATAGCAGAACATGTATGGATAATGAGTTAATATTTCAAGTAACTTCTTTCCTACTGTTGTTTACACTTTACACACACACACACACACATATATATATATATATATATATATATACATACATATATATATATATATATATATTAGTAACAATGAAATAATGGTTGTTCTAATGAGAGAAAAATGAATAAATAATAAGTGAAAAATGGTTGAAGCTGTGAACATTTAGTTAATATTTGTTTAATATGTTATATATACATTATATATTATTATATATTATATATATTTTTTATGTAAAAGAAACAAATTTCAGATAGATAAATTGATAAATTTACTACATGTAAATTGGTTTGGGATGATTTGTGATTTCAAAAAATCCCATTGCCACACTGCACTGCCTTGATTATAATAAGAAATGACATTAACAACAAACTGCCTAGGAAAAAAAAAAATTCAAGTATGACTTATAAGCATGTATATCATCATCTCATCTTGTGCCAAAATAAACTGGTGTAATCAGAAAGGGGTTAAGAGGGCATGGGCACCATAGTTAGAGCCTACAATCTCTGTCCCTGCATTTTGTTCTGCTTTGTATTTTCTCCCCGCCCTCCACCAATTCTGGTGTCCCCCTATTTATTAAGAGGACATAGAAAAGGATGGCACTGTCAAGAAAAGCTTGACAACTTGCAGTAACACACCACCCCCCAGGAAATCCAATCTTCCCCTCCAACCTTACTCAATTGATCTCAACCCTATTTACTTTTATCCCTTACCAGTTTTTTCTTAATTAAACTTCTTCCTCTGATTCTCTACTATTAAAAGGTGGATGGGTGACCAGAGGGAGGAGAGGAGAGAAAGAGAGAGAGAGAGAAAGGGAAAGTGACATAGGGTGAGAGAGATTTGAAAGGGCTTGTAAGAAAGAAGAGAAACAATAAATTTTGGGAGTTGACAGCTAAAACACAGAAAAAACAATGAGAAAAAGAAAGAAAAAAAAAAAGGAAAAAGAGAAAAGAAAGGAAAAATAAAAAAAGAAAAGAAAAGAATTAAAAAAAATGGAAAAAAATAAATAAAAAAGTAAATGAAATTTTAAGAGAAAACAAAGAAAGGAAAATATAAAAGAAAAAAAAAAGAAGTGGTTGAGAAAGAAGATGAAAAAAGGAAAACAAATCAAAAAATAAAAAAATTAAAAAAAATTAAAGGTAAAAAGAAAAGAAGAAGAAAAGAAAAAGAAATCTTAGGAGGAAACAAAGAAAGGAAAAAAAAAAAAAAAAAAAAAAAAAAAGCAGGAAGGGAAAAGATAAAGAAGAAAAAATAAAAGATAAGAACAAATTAATGAAGAAAAAAAAAAGGCAGAATAAACACACACAAAAAGAAAAAAGAAAAGAGAAAAAAAAGATATGAGTCAGATATTAGTTTAGCTTCCTTCCTGTGACAAGATTCTATCTGATGAGTCAGTTTGGTGTCTTCTATCTCACATCCTGGCCCTTCCTTCCTCCAATGGTAGGACACTTGGCTTGTGTCACCCTTCTCAATACAGTAAGAGCACCGGTCCAGAGTTTTCTGTCCATTTTTCAACCCCATTCAGAGACACAAACAAACTGGCTCAATCATTCAGTGACAAGGGCCAGCTTTCCAAATCAGGTTGGTTGGAAATTCAAAAGGATTCTTGCAGCAACCAATTTGGGCCATTGCTTTATGACCAAACTATCTGGTTTTATGTGTCTGGGAATCTGCAATCGACTGTCATCTGAAGGTCACATGGTTTGGTTCAAAGAGAAAGAGAGTATTGGAGGGGGGAGGAACAGATCAAAGAATTAAAGGAAATGAGGTTCCACTACTTTAGGCACAATGACAATTTTTTTTTCAATTGAAAGGATGTCAGAGTCATTTATTTGAGAATGGAAGTCTCCACCCATCATAATGATAAAGTTGGATGTGTATATATAGAATAAAGTTATGTATATATATATATATATATATATATATAATAGTTGTGTGTGTGTGAAGAGAATAACGAGAACATCCCAGTATTCCTGCCACCCCCTGTAAACACTGTCCACCGCTCTTTCACCACAGACTCGGACTGTACAGTCATGTATCCCATAATAGCCCACCCCACTTAGGACATGATCCAATACTCGGATATGAATGGAAGTCACATCACATCACATCACACACACACACACACAGTGTCAGAAAATTTTCTGTGCATTAGAAAATAATGTCTTAATGCCAATGGAAGACATTTCCAGCATTTCCTTTAACATAAGGTGTGATACTTTGTTTAAATGTTTTCTAATAAAATTTACTGTTCATTAATTCATTCAAATTTCTACTTACCCATAGTGCACAGTAACACTTTGAACACTGTATTTATATATTTGTATGCTTAGGCATGGGTATAAAGTTTTTGTATACACCCATAGAAATTCATACTAAAAATTATATCTAAACCTTGAATAGTTTAACAGGCATTTGGCATAAAATGTACTCAAAAATTATTTAATTTTATAAAATTTGGCTTAAATATTGGTGTTAAAACCAATCAATTTCAGTTCATTTAAATTATTATGTAAATGAATAATAAACTTAATACTTTTTTTATATATTTTATTATTTTCTTTCCATTTAGTGTCAGTTTATGCTTTTAATGTCACTGATATCATGACTAAAATCACAAATTATTGTGTCTTTAAATTTGATTCCTTGAGTAAATGCTAAGTTTTGGAAAAAAATATTTTGTAGGCTAATTTCTGGTGATATTTTTTAAAAACTTTTCTTAGATTATTCTTTTCATATTTCCAAAATCAATCTACCCTGATGTGTGCATATATATATATATATATATATGGCACACGCAAAAAAGGTTTGATTAAAAAGAATGCCTCCTGAATGAAAAAAAATCTCTATCTCTCTCTCCATGTGTCTCATCATATATGATGTGTGTGTGTGTGTGTTTGTGTAATAATACCCATTTTTTGGTAAAGGCTGATGCGGTTATCATTTGCTAGAAAAAGATCTCAGATCAGATTATTTGGAATGCTTGCTGACCATTGAATCTATTTCTGGCTTAGTAGATGACAATAAATTTTGTTTGGACACAACTGACTGACTCAGATTCATTCATTCGTTCATTCAGAGCCCAAAAGGTCAGGATATCTTGTTATTTTTGTCAACTGATTAAGAAAGATCAAGTGGAGAAATTCATGAACGAAATCAAAATAAATAAATGAATAAAATTCAAGATGGAGGTGATTGAGAAGAGAGGGATTAATAATAATAATAATAATAGCTATAAAAATAACATTTGTAACTGACTCTATTGAAAACCACTGATTGCTGGGTGCGCAAGTGCCTGGTCATTGGTGTGATATCCCTTCATAATAATGAAACAATGAAAATTGAACCAGACAAAACAGAAAGAGAATGAGGGAAAGAGAATGAGGGAAAGATAAAAAAAAATGAGATGAGGCTCATTAACTTAGGAGAGTAAATTATCTAGATGAAGAGCCACATTAATTACAAAAGCCCAGGTATATAATAAGTATGTAAAATGGCCTTGTGCTTAACTTGGGTTAATCAGTAAATATAGCCTGTAATATAGATTGCCTCATCTTTAAGGATTCTAAAGAAATACAAAGATTGTAAATGTTTTAATTTTTTTTTTATATCTAATCTTTTACAATCAATTTATAAAATAGGAACAAGAAAATTATAAATCCAATCAGACTCATCATTTTTTTATTTTAGCAAGAAACATTTTTAGGCATTTTTAAAGAAGCATTTACAAACTGAATATTTGTTATTTCAATTTTAATTTTCAACTTGGAGGCTGAAATTTTTGCTCACTTTGTTCCAAAATCTGACCAATTACTATAAAGCTTTTTATTTACTTTAGCAATATTTAATGCATCAATGATGGTTTTATTTTTTTGCCATTAAAATTAAATTCTGACAAATGTGCAACATCTGTGCTTGGAGAAAAATAGTATGATGTTCAGGATCTCTGACATTTTGCCTATTTTTTTTCTTCCCAAGTGATAAACACCTTTGGTCCCACAGCTTAAATAACTTTTAATCACTGCAAAATAATAACATAATAAACAATTTGTTTATCATTAATTTGGTTGGGTTGTTAATCTTGAATTTCTGAGTTATGGTAGAGTTTCTTTATATTTATACTTAGGAAAACAAGTTTATAGTAATTATATAAACAGACCAGGCTTTATTTTAATCCTTCTAAAACACGTTTCATTGAAACTTTCTTTTGGAATGAAAGAAGTAAAAAGAAAAAAAAATTACATTCTGAAATAAATTCGTGTGATGAAAAATAAAAATAAATGCAATGAAAACAGAAAAATCCCAAGAGTTTCTTTCTTCATTTGTGGTTCTCTTCATAATATACTGCCAGGTTTCATATTTGAATAGATATAGAGGGGGTAGAGGGAAAAAGAGAAATAGAGATAAAGAAAAAAAAGAAAGAGAAAAAGATAGAAAGAGAAATAAAAAAGAGGAAAGATAGAAAAAAGATGGGAAGAGGAAAAAAGACAGAAAAAATAAAGATATGAAAAGTGAAAAAAGAAGAGAAAAAATTAAAAAGCTAGAAAGAGAAAAAAAAAGCAAAATTATTTCAAAGAACTTGTTGATTCGTTCTAGAAAAGAAAATCAGAGGGAATTGAAAATGGAAAAAGGAATTCTATATAAATGTGGAAACTCTTCAAGAAAATAGGATTCTAGGAATTTGTAGAAGAAAACATTTTATTCTCTAGTTATTTCCGTTCTAAAATTACTTTGAAAGAGACTTAGTGGGAGAGAGAGCCTAACAGAGAGGGTAAAAGAGAACAACTGGGAGTTAATGAGAGAGGAAAGGTGAATGATAGAAAATAAGCAAGGGCTATAGAGGGAGGGAACTAGCTGATGCCAGCGAGAAAGAAAGAGAACCAGCTGGTGCCAGCGAGAGAGAGAGAGAACCAGCAGGTGCCAGCGAGAAAGAGGGAACCAGACGGTGCCAGCGAGAAAGAGGGAACCAGACGTTGCCAGCGAGAAAGAGGGAACCAGAGGGTGCCAGCGAGAAAGAGGGAACCAGAGGGTGCCAGCGAGAAAGAGGGAACCAGACGGTGCCAGCGAGAAAGAGGGAACCAGACGGTGCCAGCGAGAAAGAGGGAACCAGACGGTGCCAGCAAGAAGGAGGGAACCAGACGGTGCCAGCAAATGAGGGAACAATCTGAATGAAAAAGAATAAACAAAGCTACAGAGAGAGGAAGTTAGATTGCAAGGAATAGAGGAAGAGTAAGGCAGAGTGAGAAAAGAAGGCTACGGAGAGAGAGAGAGAAAGAAAGAAATGAGAGAAATAGAGATATCCACCCGCACTGAAAAACTATAAAAAATGCCTGTCAATAATAATAATAATAATAAAACTTAAAATTTTGCTCATTTCCTTTGTTTATTTGATATTATAAAAGAGTTCTATTAACAAGTGAAGCCATGTGTTTCTTAATCACTTTAAACTTAATAATTTATGATGAAAACCTTCTGCATGTAATCATTTGAAAGTGTCAATGTTTCCGGCCTTCCATACCAGTATTTAAAAAAAAGAAATTATTTTTATGTTTAAAGAGGAGACAATCATTGCTTTCTAAATCCAGTGTATCTTTTTTATATTGTACATCTTCTGGAATTTTATATCAACAGAAATTATTGAAGAGGGTTTTCAACAAAAATATCAAGTAATAGAAGTATCAAGTAATATAAGTAAAACCATTTTTCATAAAAAAAAATTTAGAGAAGGCAAAACCACCTTGTAATTTCTCATTTTACCATAATGCATTTTTACTTAATCAGAACATAGCTATTTCCCTGTTAAGAGACACCAAATCTTTTATCATGATTTTAAACAATTATTTATTGGGCATTTGGAGCATTCCATTTTTATTAAGGAATGATAACAACAGGAGTGACTTAACGTATTAATATATAGATATAAGTGATAATAATGATTTGGATGTATAGAAACTTTAAGAGGAGAATGGGTTTATCTATTCGACATCATTAATGTCTGATAAAGAGAGAATAAGAATAATGAGATCTCACGAGAGCTGTTTATTCTTGCTAACAATTGGTAATTGTATCTTTTGCCTAGTAAACCTTTTCATTTGATAATACTTGTATTTCTCATTTTCTCTAAGCTTCAACTTATAACAACAAAAACAATAATAAAATAAGATGAATAAAAAATAGGTTAACAATAATAGCATTATAAGTAGGGTATACCTACTTGGTCAAACAAATTGCAAAGTTAGGCACAATGTCAGTTTTATATGCTCATTATATCCTTGGGCTTTTGTAATCAGTGTTGCCCTTCACCTAGATGAGTTACTATCATTGAGTTAACGGATCTCATCCATCAGAGTTTTGGGAATTTGTGTTATCTTCACAGATGAGTTACTCTCTCAAATTAAAGAGCCTCATCTTTCGAAGACAGCTGAAAGTGAATGTAATGGTTTTGACTGAGATTTGAACACCTGTAATATGATTCCATATTCCAAGCTTTTACCACTGCTCCAACCTCATTCCTTGTAAAACAATTATAGGAGCCAACAATAATAAGCTAGGAAAAAAATATAATCATTTTAAGTCAAGTGGATGTAATATAATTTCATTAAAAAAAACTAGATGAGAGTTAACATCTGTAAAGATGGTTAGACATTTCTTAATGGCTTTGACTTGGGTTTGAACTCATGTAATGCAATCCAAGAGTTCAAGCTTTTACCACTGCTCCGCCTTTGCAGACTTATTCAGATAGTATGATAATAAGGAGAAAAAAATCCAACTTTTATGATGACTTGGCAAATGAAAATATGCTTTTATTAAAGAATATTCTTGTCACAGCCCAAGTAATCACTAGAGAATTAAAAGACATGGTAAAATCACAGAATAGTCAAGTAATAGCAAGAATATTCAATAAAAGCATATTGTTACATCCCTAATAATGACCAACTAACTGTAAACATTTTGTCCCAGCTGGACAACAGTGAAAGTGACTACATGTGTGTATGCCATATTTTGGTTCCAAGAGGGAAAAAGAAAAAGAAAAACAGTATTTCATTTTTCAAGGTGTCTGGGTATGAAATTAGTTTTAGCTTGAGGGCACTAAATCTTGTTATTGGCCATTAAATACTCCAGGCATAATAATCATGCATAGAAAATAATTTTGAAAATTTGATTGCTTAATAAATGAATAAGTCCCCCATTATTATCTGCTCTAAATAGAATCCATTAATTTGAAATTACAGGTCAGTGATTAGATATGTTAATAAGAAAACAGCTTGTTTTATTAGAGACTAATTAGATTTACACACTATGACACACAAATGAAAGTATTAGATTGTCTAGAAAATTCTGAGTGTTATTTATTTACAGAGCCCAAATACAATAGTAGAATATCATATATACTTAGTCAAACACCACGCCAAGTAAGGCACAAGGCTAGCTCATTGAATTCCTCGGCTTTTTTGTAATCAGTGTTGCCCTTCATCACCTAAGTTACTTTTTGAGTTGACGGGCCAAATCAACCCATGGAATAAGTGCTTTGCTCACAGAGGACTTATTCTCTGAAATTAATAAGGCTCATTTGCCCGAATACTCTACAGATCATTGTACTTCTAGACACATTCAATTATTCTTTGAGGTCTTGAATTATGAGATCTGGTATTTATTTCATTTTTAACTTCAAAACATTCACAGTAAAAGCCCAAGAATATAATGAGTGCGTAAAAATGGCCTTGTGCCTAACATGGGTTGATTGTCAATGAAGTAAATATAACCCTTGGAAAAGGTATGAATCTCCATATTTCTTTCCAGGTATGGATCAAATAATTTCAACTTGTGCTATTCAAAACAATGTGATGACAAATTAGAGCCTTGATAAAAAAGGATTGTTCTTCGTATTAAAATGACTGAAAAGGTAGATATGCTGTAAAAAAATTAAATCAATCAATCTAGTTATTTCATTTATCTATGGAAACTTCTACGGCTGATAAAACCTATCTTTCCCTCATGTCATTCTTGGATAATGCTTTATATCCGTACTCTTGGGTGGCAATATGTGTAAATACATAAACACATATATACATGCATCCCAGTCAAA
The DNA here is from genome assembly GCA_034780655.1 of Idiosepius hallami. Lineage (NCBI taxonomy): Eukaryota > Metazoa > Mollusca > Cephalopoda > Idiosepiidae > Idiosepius > Idiosepius hallami. The sequence continues at coordinate 66,950 of JAUZSX010000006.1, read as the reverse complement.
ACCATTACTTTCACTTTAGTAGCCTCGGACAGATAGGGCTTGTTAACTTGGGAGAGCAACTCATCCAGGTAAAGGGTAACATTGAATTAAAAAAGCTCAGGTATATAGAGTATATAAAAATGGCCTTGTGCCTAACTTAATTTGGTGCTCGACCAAGTAAATATGATATACATACATACATTATAGATGTCATTATCAGAGGACGTGAGTATAGAGAAATACTCTTTCTTGTTATAATTTAAACTAAGAATTACTTGGTTTAATCTGAGAGTCTGACTAGTTTTTTCAAGAATAATATAAAGAGATTTATGGGTAGATTTGATTGATAGTAGTTTTCAAAGATTGATTTAAACAAAACAGCTAGTCATCACAATCAGTTGATGATAATGATCTTTATAAGATTGCTTATGAAGATTTTTCTGAAATGCAAGCCCAACAGATGCGCATAGAAATTAAAAGTGTGTAAGTGAAAAAATAAATTAATTAGCAGAACATGAAAAAAATAACATTAATGAAAATTAGTTTGCAAGCAGATGGGTGGAATCACAAAGCCTAATCATCTCCAGAGTTAATCATCATTTAATCAATATCGAGAAAAAATTAATTAGCCAATAGTGCCACTCCTAAAAATGGAAGTGCAAGAAAAAAAAAATAATATCAAGAACATTCCATAAGGTGGCAGTTTCTGCTTCCAAATGAACGTAGTAGCTCTTTTGATAGAATTCAGAAATATCTTGTATGTTGTCAAACTTGTGACTGGCGAGGTAGAAGGTTAGACGAACTATGAAGAAGGAGGAATAAAGAAAAATTTTGATGGGGTTTCAAGGGTTACTGTGAAAAATATTATTCATGATTCACTTTATTTATGCTTTATTTCATCAAATTCCACCTTGTGTATATAGAAAAAAAGTGTAATATAAAAATCTGTAATATAAAATATGTAAAATAAAAATCTTTGACAGAGCATAGAACATACTCTCATTTACCAAACTGCAATGTGTTGATAGTATTGTCTGTGATATTGGGGTAAAAATACCTATTTGGTTATTTTATGGCTATACTATAACATGGTTAATACACTTTTCGAAAGTTGTTTGATAAAGTAAATAATTATTTTTGACCAATTTTAACTAAGCTTTAAGTATGTAAAGTGCATGTTGTAGCAGGTAGGCTATCTAAAATTGTGTTGAGTAGAGGAATTTCAAGTTGAAAGGTGGGCAACCTACAATATATATAAAATATAAAACTATATCGAGTGGATTGGCTGTAATAAGTGATATGCTTGGCAATATGGCAGCCCCCCAGCCTTGAAAAATAGGCCTTGCAGTCTACCTCTACTCACAAAATGCAACTTGCACCCCCTAACATACTGAACCCACAAAAAATGACACTTTAAATTAAAGCACACACACACACACATCAAAATACAAGTAATCATTCAGTAAATCCTAATAATTATTTTTTTTACATTACAATAGATCAGTGAACCCAAGGAGACTTGTGGCCTATAAGGAACTTGTGGCTGTCCTGCAATTGCTGGGTCTGCAGGAGCCCTTCGCATGGTCTTAGCTGAAATGTTTTATGGCATATCAATACTTTTCAAGTAATTTAATACTGAATCAAGATATTATATGTAAAATATATGGTGTTTATTGAAATAATGATTGAAAAAAGTATATTGAAATTCCTGGAAAAAAATGTTTAGAAAAAATAATTGTAGAAAAATTTGGTTTCATTTAGAGATTCTTAAAAAGAAGTTTTACAAAAAAAAAAAAAAAATCTGGACTCCATACAAGTCTCATTAAAATACAAATTTTATCCTCCTTTTGAAGATTTTTACTTCTATTTTTTTCTTGTTTCTGAACAACAAGTTTCTTTGTTTTGGGTTCCAACATTCTTATTGCCCATGCTTTCCAAATGTTTTTCGGTCAACCTTGAAATTCCTCAGAATTCTACATTTTTTTTCTTAGTTCCATTCTAGTTTTTATTTTGCTAACTTAATCTTAACTACAATAAAAAAAAAAAAAAAAGATTACAACAATAAAAGTTTGGGAATGACCCTTGCGTTTTGCGGACATTTCTATTATGAAGCTTGATGATATTATTTAGATTACACTCCATTGGCATAAAACACAATTTGTCATAATCCAAGTGTATAATTATGTATAATTTATCTTGCATTGTTTGCAAGCACTCAGTAACATGTGAATAAGAAAGTTGTGAAAAGCTGAATTAATTGCATGTGCAATTGCACAAGTAAAAAACTGTTACCAAAGGCTATTGATTGTATTTATGGTAATCAACTGCATATATATAAATATATATATATTTATATATATATATATATATAAATGTGTGTATCATGACTGCCACTGCTTCACAGAAGGCCAACTCTCATAATATGTCAGAAATGTAAGGGTTGTCTGTACAGGTAATTACCAGGTTGTGCACTTGTTCGACACAAACATGTTCTTTTTCCATTCAGCCTTTAACCAATGACAAGCTAAGCAAGATAACAGATTGGCCAAATGGTGTCTTTCTCCTAAATGAGTTACTCTTTTGAGTTTACAAGCCTTATCTGCCCAATACAGCAGAAAGTGAATGTAATTTCTTTTTTTGTGTGTTTATATATATCATTGTCACTGACTCCAGTAAAAATTACTGGTTACTATGTGCACAAGTGCCTGGTGATTGGTGTAGGATCTCATGACAACAAAAATCCTATATATCTATAATTTAAGCCTTGCCTAGCTTTTTGTAATTCCATAACCAATAAAATTAATCTTGAGAAAAAAAAAGAAGCATAATTGTGAATTTCTTTTTTTAACTTGATTTCTGTGTATGTTGAGATCATCTGTACTGAAAGTCTCATATTACTTTAATGAATAAATAAATCAAGTTGCTATGTTTTCATCACTCCATTCTCTTCCTCACCATAATCTTGAAAGCATTTTTTTTCTTTACTTCATTGAAGACTTCATTATCAACAAATTCTGATTATAGAACATTATCTTTGTTGCCAAGTCTTCAAGTTCTTTTTTTCAAACATAGCCTTGAGAGTACATTTTTAAATATGGCTGATTTTACAAGATGATTACTTGTAAGGTTTTGAAGGGGGATGGGAAAATTAAATATAGAGATAAATTTAATGAAAAATTATTTCATTATTTAAATTATGTCTATAATCGATTTTTTTTTGCCTGGTTTCATATTCAATTTGAGAAATAATTATTTATATTAAATAAATATATATGTGAAATTTAAGGAACAATTACAAAATAAATAAATAAATATATATGTTAAATGTAAGAAACAATTACAAAATAAAT
>JAUZSX010000006.1:31614-42875 GCA_034780655.1 Idiosepius hallami | reverse complement strand
ATAAAGCCCAGGTAAGAGCACGTAAAAATGGCCTTGTGCCAAACTTGGGGGTGCTCACCAAGTAAATATCATACAGAATAGAAACGTTAGATCGAAATCAGATGCTTCTATTCTGCAACAAAGCAATAAAAAACTCAAATAATCCATCTTTCTTTGCAGACAGAAGAAGTGCTGCTCATGCTCCTCCTTATGAAAGTTTCCGTAGACGTCCTCGTGATGATTCGCAAGTACGACGTGGTTCTCTTGATAGAGGACGCACGGGTTATGAGAAGCGGCGCAGTTGGTCCCCTGACGATTACGGCTCAAGTCTTGACACATTCACTCCTGTCACACTTACTGTTTCAAGCTTCTTTAAACAAGTAGGTTTTGTCAATTTACACTTCATTATCAATCTGATTTCATTTTTTTTACTTGATAATCAATTATTTTCAAATTTTGGACATTATTTTACTCTGTATTATTTCATTTACTTCAATTATTAATTAATAGAAAAAAGCTTTTTATGTTGATTGCAATATCATTTCTTATCATCTTACTGTTCATGATTGTTTTTGTCTCATTTCATATTATGAAAAGTTCAAATTCAATTTTACAATACGTCTACACTTCAGAGCTATGTTGTAGTTTTTGTTCTTTTTAATGGTTTTAAAACAAATAAAAAAATACCGCATTAATTAAACACAATTAATCGGTTTCTATATTACTGTTGTAATGATTATGTAATGAATAAAAAAAATTATTGATTCATTTTTTTTCGTATTCATTACATAATCATAGTAATATAAAAATCGATTAACTGTGGTTAAATAAAGTGGCATTTCCTTAACTGTTTTAAAAACCATTAAAAGCAGCAACAACTAATACATAGTACTGAACTGTAGATATATTGTCAAATTGAATTTGAACTTTTATTATATGAAACAATAGCTATATATTGCTTTTAGGTACAGTAGTAAAATAACTAAATTCTTGAATTTAGATTGCAAGAAATAAATTCTCTAACAGGCTAGTTTCAGTGATAAAACTTGCTAAATATTGTGCTAATTTCTCAGAAAGAAGTGCTAAATAACAATCGATTTAGATAAATATCTATTTTTATTAAAGTTTTTTAACTTTTTAAGTTATAGCATTTAGAGCTAAAATTCATATTAACCTCTGAAAATATTATTGAATGTTTTTGAACCTTTAAAAATATTATTTTTGCTGTAGTAACATTATTGTAACATTAGTAAGATTTTTTCATGAAATGCTTTTGATGGGCTCTATAAATTAGGAAAAAATATTTTAAATTAAAAAAAAATTAATTTTTTGTGTATTCTATATATTTTTTTAAATTTAGGTTATATTAAAAAATGTTCAGTTGAAACATAATATTCAAGATCATTGAATAGACCTTTTAGGTCATAAAAATATTTTCTGGTCAGAAAAATGATGAAAATGGTTTGTCTGTTCATGAAAAAATATAGATATTTTGATATGAAAGTTAAATTGATAAACATAGTGAAATAATGAACTTTTTTTGTTTAAACTCTTATCAGGAGAGTGATAAGCTGAGTGATGAAGATTTGTATAAATTTCTGGCTGATATGAAGAGGCCGTCATCAGTGCTTAAAAGGCTCAAAGCTATACCAGGTGAGAATATCACGTAAATATTAAATTTACTGATCCCAGGTCATTCTTACTATCCTTCATAGTAAAAATCCATAGTCATTAGATTCAAGTACCAAAGGTCTATTTCACCTTTGATTTTTCATTCTGTGACCTACACTCAGGATAGAAAAAAGGCAAACAAAAGGCAGTAGACCCCTGAATGTTATACTATTTTTCCCAAGTGAAGATGTTGCACATTTTAAAGAATTTATTAACACCACAAGCTTTAGTAAAATCATCATTGAAGGTAGGGAATACTATCACAGTAAATAAAAGGATTCAGGTTATGGGACAAAACTAGCTAAAATTTCAGCATCCAATTTGTGGATTGGATTGAAACAAATTAATGAATACAACCAAAGTTATTTTATATATAATTTTAAAACAAAAAAAAACGCTTTTACATTTTTATACTGATTTATTTTCCACTGAAGGCATGACCTATTTTATCTAGAATATATATTTATTTAATAAATAGATATTTTGTTGAAACATGTTTTTGGAGGATCAAAGATTATTACATATTCTAATTTGCTATGTAACCAATTTCTAGACTAAAATTTTTGTTCTGTTTATATTTATGAACATCACTAGCACATTTATGTATATTTTATGACAGTGTCTTTTAGTTATCAACAATTGAGAAATATCAATAACTGTCCTAAATTCTAAATCATATTTAACAAAAAAACATTTGAAAATTTCTTTTTCAAAATGTAACTTAGGCAGTGTCCTCTTCAATAATGTAATTTGTTTGAAATTTGGTTATTAAATGAATGAATTGAGGCTATCTTGAGTGATGTATAGTCATTCTTAATTATATATGGTTGAATGATAACTAAATAAACACAAATACTACTTACGAATAACTAATAGATGTGATTTTCTTATTAATTTATTATCACTTGTTACATACTTAGAAAATGATTGGCTCTTCCTCGTTCAATTACCAAAGGTTTTACATGAAATGCACACCTCCAAAAGTTTTGATATCCTTCTATTGTTTGATTTTTTTTAACAGGCATTCTTAAGTTGGATGCATTGCCCTGTCCTGAGGAAGTTGTTTGTTCACGTACTCCAGAGTTATATAAAATTACTCCTTTCCCTGAAGATAGGCTGAAAGATAATTGGGAAACTAAAGAAGTTTTAGAATTCCCACCCAAAGAGGTTTATACACCCTATACAACATACAGGTAATTTGGTTTGGATTTTTAACTTATATATTGGAATTGAATTCAAAAATAAAGCAAATTCAAAATGTTACATAATTTGTTATGAATTGTGAAAATGAATGAATAAACTTTTGATGAAATTAAAGATTGTTCCGAGAGGCGGGCTAAAAAATTTTGTAATTCTATGACACTACTATTTTTAGTGTCATGAGTTGACTTGTAAAATTAGTTAAATCTTTAATTAAATTATTTACAAAATAAATAAATTAATTACGAAAATAAGAAAAAAAAATTACTTTATCATTTAATTTTGAATATTAACAAATTTTTTAATATAAACCTACAACATTTTAAAGAAACTTAATAATAAATTAATTACGAAAATAAGAAAAAAAAATTACTTTATCATTTAATTTTGAATATTAACAAATTTTTTAACATAAACCTACGACATTTTAAAGAAACTTAAAAACTTTGAAACTAAAAGGTTTATTTTTGATTTTTCATTCTTTGCACTTTCTTTGAAAATTTAATCATATTTTTAGAAATATTGATTTTTTTTTTCTTTAATTTTTTAACCCAAAATTATTTTACTTTTATCTTAAAATCTATTTCAGAAATATCTTATATGTTTATCCAAAGCACCTAAACTTTGTGAACCGTCAAGGCTCTGCAAGAAATATTGCTGTAAAGGTGCAATACATGACTGGAGAAGATGACAGTGATTCTTTGCCTGTAAGTAATTCTTTTTAAAACCATATTTATCTATATACTCATAAAAATCAGATCATCCTGTTTGAATGAGATCCTACATCCTGCAGCTCTTTAGGAAATAAAACTACTATGGTTATTTTTTCTAAATCATGTTTATACATAGAGCTCGATAAAAAAGAAACTACAAAGTAAAAAAAAACAATTCAGATACTAGAATTTGTATATATATACGTTTCTGCCTTTCTATGTAATAGACTACTTTAACTACTTTACGGAAAAGCATTAGAAATGAAGTTAATATAAAAGAGGCAAAAAAATACATTTAGTAGAGAATAGCATTAGAAGTTAATTTAGTAGAAAAAAGCATTAGAAATAAATTTAGTGTAAAAAGCATTAAAAAAGAATTTAGTATAAAAAAGCATTAAAATAAATTTAGTATAAAAAAGCATTAAAATAGATTTAGTATAAAAAAGCATTAGAAATGAATTAAGTATTAAAAAAAGCATTAGAAAGTAATTTAGTATAAAAAAAGCATTAACTACTTTCCTATATAACACGTTTCCTTAATTAACTTAGTGGCAAGTTCCCAGCAACTGGGCAAAGATCGGCAATACTTCTTGTATGATTATAAACAAAAATTCATGTATGATAAAACAAAATTTCTAATTGAAATTATTTTGTCAAGTTTTATGAATTGTTTTTAAAAATTAATGCATTATATTGAAACTATTAGAGAATGCTGGGTAACGTGCTTAGCATTTAAACCTGTTTATTTTTTCTTGTTTTGAAAAAAAAAAAAAGTTAATAAAAAGGAAATTCAATTGTTGTAAACATTGAGTTTTAAAGACAAACCTTTATTTTTTTTTAATCAAATGATTTACTCATTTACAAAACTTATTGAATGTTGACATTAGAAAATTTATCTGAATCTAATTCTCTTGAATTTCTTAAATCATTTTCATTTGTTTTTTCTCAGATATGATCATGCGGGAAGGTGTGATATTTTAATTTAAAAACACACCTATCTCTAAATAACATAAAAAATTCTAATTATTAAAATAAATGCATTTTATTTTTCAGATTATATTTGGTAAATCTAGCTGTCCTGAATTTTCCAAAGAAGCCTACACAACAGTGACATATCATAACAAGTAAATAATTTGTTGTTGATTCTTCATATTTCTTTTACTAGACTTGATGGTTTATACCATTTATAGTCTTCATTTCCATGACTTTGTTTCAGGAGATTAATGGCAAAATTTTGTCTAATTTTAAAACTTTGAAAATTATGCAACTACAAGGTTTATTCCAAAAGTAATGCCACCTATTTTGTAAAGTTATTTTTTATAAGTTAAAGAACTATGAAGATAAGAGTGGTACCATTAAAACTGTGCCTCTTGTGTATCAAGCAACCTAGAGAAGTCTGTATAGCTCATTTACCAAAATGTTTCTCTGTGAACATATTCCCTTTAAGGTCCACAAAACTTAATAACAACCAAGGATTATTTAACTTGAAAAGACACATGAGCTTATTTTTTCATGTTGTGGAACTTTTTCTTTCTGCACAGGTCTCCTCAGTTCTATGAGGAAATCAAGTTAAAGATGCCTGCCAAGCTGACAAAAAGTCACCACCTCTTGTTCTCTTTTTACCATATAAGTTGTCAGAACAAAAAGAATGAGCCATCCCCTGTAGAAGTCCCGATTGGTTTCACAGTAAGCACAACCAAACATTATTCAAATACATAGACATACTTGAACATATTATTATTATTTACTTGTTTGTTTAGTATATTAGTGTTTTGTTGATTATAATGCAGTTAGGTAAAACTTTTTTTTGTAATATTTGAAATCACATTGAAATTTCTCTTAATTTTTTATTTTTTGTTATTCTGATAATCAACTAGAGCTTTAGACATATAAAACACTAAAATATAATAGACACTTAATAAAACACTAGAATATATAACACAGAAATAAAACACTGGGATTTAATTCTTTGAAAGATCTTAAATACAAAAAGTGATGCGTGAGGAAGTTAAAGGGACACATTAAACAAATCTTTATTACAATCAATAGTGATTAGATATCTAAACAATACAAATAATGATAAACTTTATTCACTTATGTATATTTGGTTCTATCTTTAAATTTCTAACCATTAAAATTTTATTCAGTACAGAACTTGTTAGAAGATTTTCTTAGGTTCATGAGATTCATCTATTTTGCCTGTTTTCATTTTGAAACCTTATTATTTCAGTGGCTGCCTCTTCTGCGTGATGGACGTTTAGCTGTTGGTGAATTTCAGTTGCCTGTTTCTATGGAAAAACTGCCTCGACTCTATTTCTTACATCCTGATGTAAGTATTGTTAAGCAGATAGACCTATGAATGTTAGATTTTTAGGATAAAAATGTTTTTGATTTTACAGTTTTGCACTTGTTTATACACATTGAATTATCTTTTTCTAGTCATTCAGGCTTCTACTCTTATCTTCAAAATTGTTAATTTGAATTTGAGATAAGTTTTGACTATTATCTCTATTTTGTTTTTACACATATTTTGACCAGAATATTGATTTCATCCTTAAATTAGATATTCATATAAATGTTTCTTTCATGTTGAAACATGTGTTAGGATTTTTCTGAATAAATCTCTATCTTGATATTTTCATCTATGTTTTTAAACAAATTCTGTGTGAAACATTCATTTCATCCTAATGTAGATACAACTATTAAATATAACTGTCATATCCTGTTTGGATTTTTTTAATTTATTAAAAGTGATTTGAACTTGTTTTTATGCTATGAAATACTATATTAGAAATGTAGTATTCATTGTCTTAACACTTTGATATTCTTTATTTCATTTCAGAATCAGAATATAAAATGGATTGATAGCCATAAATCTCTCTTTTCTGTCACACTTCATTCAGTCTCCTCTATTCACACACAGGTAAGTTTAAATAGAAAGTCCATAATTACATCCACCCATCATCATTTAGTAGAGGTCACTGATCCCCTAATCCTAAGCCAGCTCTCAGTTGAAATTATTTTCTATTTCTTTAAAAGTATCTTTCATTGATATAAACTGCATAAGAAATATTTATAATTTGTGTAAGAAAGATAATGAGTTTTATTTATAATATACAAGTTTTTTTTACTTTTATTTCTTTTCTATTTTTAGGAAGAGAATTTGGACCATTTTTTGAATTTATGTCATTCAGCTCAGGAACAGAAGCTTAGTCCACGTATGAATGAAACCGGTTTTGAAAATGAATTACGTCGTAGTGTAATGGATCTTGCTTCTAAATGTAAAGAAGAAAATTTGGTTAAGTTTCTGACACTTGTTCTGGACAAATTAATTTTGCTCATGGTTCGACCTCCAATCATTTCTGAACAGATTAGTGAGTATATTGTTCTTTCACTTTTAGTTCAAAAGTTAAACTATTTTCATTTACTATAATCTCTGCAAAAATTATTACATAATATAAGAACCTTCAAAAAAAGTTCATTTTACAAAATTTCATCAAGTGTAACGATGTCCCATCAATTAAGTATAACTCTTCGTGTTTTTTTGTTGAATTATGAAATATATTCTAAATTATATAATATGATTTAAGTAAAATATATAGAAATGTTAGCTGTTGTCTAGATTTTGAGTGTGACCACCTCCTTGGTTTCATACACGTTAGTTGCCAAATTGCAAGTGTTTTACTACATAGTTTTTGCTCAAAGGAAAACTTTTTGAGAAATTTTTACTCTAAGTGATTTCACCTATTAAGTGAAAAATTGATGCCAATTTTTGTGATTTAAACAGAATATCAATTGTAAATAGAGACAAACCTCATCTTAAGAAACATCAGTTTTTAAAGAAGAAATATCAGTTTTTAAAACAATGAATTTGAATAAAAATAGATGAATAGCAACGCCAGGGACCCCCTCTTCTTTCTTGGTCATTCAAAGAAAATATATAAATTTGATTTCGATAATCTTGCATTTAGTTTTAAAATTAAGTATATGTATATTGGCAAAATTAACTTAGGTATAATGTGAAACCGATTAAAAACTTAAGGTGAGGTCTACTTCTATTATTTTTATATTTGAAATATGAACCAAAACTAGTGTAAAGGCTAACTTAGATGTTTATTATATTTTTATATTGATAATGCAGTTCAGATTTTTAAAAGTTTTTCTTAGTAATAATAATATTTTTTTTAATTTTTGTCTTGAAATACTTTACATTACATGGGATTATAATGATCAACTGGTTGACCTTGAACATTTAAAATCAAGTGTCTATCTGTGTTTCATAAGACATAGGATTTATTCTTATAATTTGTTGTTCATGTTTCAGTTAATGTTGGCCAGACATGTTTCGAATCAATATCAGTGATTGTGAAGCGATTGCATAGTCTTTTAGAAGATCGAAATGATCAGCATGGTCGCAACATGGTATTGGCTGCTTACATTCACTACAGTTGCACACTGCCCCACCCAGATTTGAGTTCAGGTAAATCTACATTAACCCTTGCCCATTTATGTTACACCATTTGTGGTTCCCACATACTCTCAGATTGTGCTCTCAAAGTTTTATTTTAAGTATTTGAATATTTAGTTGCCCGGCAATTTTGTTAATTTCTTAAGCCATTTTTAGTAGAAAAGCCATCAGATTTACTATAACTAGTAAAAAGTTATGAAATAAAAAATCAGAAAAGCCAGAGAGAGAGACAGATGATCAAGTACATAATTTCTTTTTTTGGTCCCCCGATTTATTGGAGAGGGACTATTGTTTTCAGTGGTGTCCATCCATCCGGACTATTATTGCTGTAAAAATTGCTGTCAGGAATATGAATAAACTTAACAGTATTATTGTATTTATATATTAATATATATTATTATTATTATTGTTATTATCACATGACAAAATAAAAATGTTTTTACTTTAACATAACCATTTTTTACTACATTAGTAAACTGTTTTTAAAATATGTTGGAGAAGAATATTTTAGTATATATAATATAAATCAGAACTATAAAACTGCATCAACAATTCATGGATTTGCTTGACTGGAAATGAAATAGTCTTCACAAATCATAATGGTGTATATGTGTTTGAATTTCATTTATTTTTTTGTTATTATGACATATTTTCATTTTACTAGGTTTAAAAAGCAAATTTTTCAAACTGATCCTCTCTTTCTGTTGGTCAATTCTTTTTGATTTTTATCTTTCAGTTTTCTGTTTGGGAAGTCCCACTGGTCAGTATGCTACCTTAGGGCGTCCATCATCACTGCCAGTTTCAAAACAGGGTTATCAACGAAGTAGCAGTGATCCTGACTTGCCAGGCAGCACCCCTACCACACCGGATGGTGAAGTTGCTGGGATATTTTCATGTCAGTCTTTTTATCACTTTACCTTGCATAAGAAAATTACTTTTAATGAATGACTTAACCTATGCACAATACTAGTCACTAAATAAATGATTTAATGCACAAGTAACAGAACTGAATCAACAAATACTAAACTTTAATCAATTAAACAAAACCAGACTAAAAAGTAGTTGGACTTTTAGTTACTGTCTTATATATAGGTTTCCTAAGGTCGATATGCTGTAAAAAAAAAAAAAGAAAAAAAAAACATATAAGCAAACTGGTTTCCTATGGGTCAGGAAATTTCAAGAAAGATTTTCCCTAACTGGAAAATCATGGAATTTTATGATTGAGTGTAAAAAATCCGGGAAAATAACTAATGCATCAGGGAGAATTGTAATGTATCAGAAATAAATGTTTAATGGCACAAATATTTTTTAAGCTATAAAAATCATTTTCAGTGACAAACAAGAATTATTCACTCTGAACTAAAATTGTCAAAAAAATTCCTTGTTCCTATCTATTTGTTTATTTATCCAATCAATTTATCAAGTAGCCTTATTTGTATAGAAATTAACTTTCTTTTGAATTCACTTGATCTAAAGAATAACTCATACTTCAACTGCTGTTGGTGAAAAATTGATTATTACCATTCTGATTATTAATTATATAAATTCATGCATTTATTATTTAAGTAAGTTTCTAGTAAACTTTGATGTCAAGATTACTTCTTATTGTCATTCAAAATTGTATTCTTTATAACCAGGAAGTTTTTTTAAATGATCTAAGAATAATGAGGGAATTCTGGAATCCTCTGACTGTAAGAACCCTGTATATAGTGTTTAAAATCACATATATATTCAGAATTCTGTTTTTCTTTTTATTCTTTAAGTGAGATTATTTAGATTTAAACTAGTCTTAGAGTTTTATTATTATATTAAACTTTTTAAGAATGTATTCATTTTCTTTACAATAAAAATAACATAATAAATCCTGCATTGTTTATTCTCTGTTGATTCTATTTTATTCTATCTTAATTAATATTTGTATATTTTAGTCGGAAAAGGCATCCTGGATCGTACTAGCAGTATGCGTAACACTGAATATGGGACAGCCACTTTACCTAAAGTCAGAGGCAACAAGGTAGAAACCATTTTAATTTCTTTTTTTTTCTTTTCTTGGAGTTATGCCATAAAGCGTGTTGAGTAAAAAGCCATTTTTTTTATAAAAAAATAATGATCTTAGTTGGAAATTATAAAAAGTAAAACTCTTTGGCTAATGGGAAAATAAGATCTCGTAGTTTTGAGGTTGGATGAGGTGTGAATTTGGCTGCAGCTGCATTTCAGATTTAGCGGCAAGAAGGAAAAGATATCAATATGTGGCCATTGGGTAGATAGCGTAAAGCAAATTACAAGGCAATGATTTAATGAAAAGACCATTGGAGTTTACATGGATGTGGTTGTTTTGATTGGACGAAGAGTTGAGGAAACATTGCATTAATTATGGAAGATTTTTGTTTTCATGAGACAAAAACTTTAATTTATTCCATTGAACAGTTTATATTCATAATACAAAGACATTATTGTGTTATTTTGTTTTAAATTGAAGAGTTTATTGGGTGGTTACTGTTGTTGCATTTAATAATTAAAACTATTTCAGTACAAATAAAAAAAAAAATTAATCCAAATTACAAATATCCGTTTCAGATGAAAATATAGTTTAATAGAAAAGTTTGTTCAAGCAATAGCAGCAGTATTAATAATAATAGGATCTGTAATAAACAAAAGAGTAAATTAATGCAAATTTACTTCTGTCCCACAAGCCAATAATATTACAACTGGAGATTCTAGCTTAGTCAAAATGATTATAGAATAAAGTTAATTTTAATTTTGTCTTCTAATTAATTCATTCTCTTTATACCTGGGTATAAATGAAATACCCCAAATCTTAACAATCATAACCCATTTATTATACCAAAAATATTTTTAAAAGTGCATTTTTAATGTTTTTTTTTTTTTGTTTTTAGCTTGTCCATGAAGAACTTGCTATACAATGGGTTATGGCAAGTGGGTCAATCAGAGAAGCAACCCTGTCAAATGCTTGGTTCTTCTTGGAAATTATGGTAAGTTTATAACTTGTATAACATTGACATCATCAATTTTAAGAAAGTTTCTTTGTACCTGAAAGCATAGTGATAAATGTATAATTCAATCTTTAACCTCATGATTATAACTATTATTTTTTTTTTTTTTTTCAATGAGTATAAAAAATAGTTGTGAATCATGTGTAAATGATGTTTGACTATGTTTTTCAGGTTAAAGGAATGGCTGAACACCTTGCAAAGACTGATAAGCTTAAT
>JAUZSX010000006.1:1590-16670 GCA_034780655.1 Idiosepius hallami | reverse complement strand
ACTCTACTTTGCAATACAGCAAATACAACGTTTATATACTCACATATATATATATATATATATATATATATATATATGTATATATGTATATGTATATATCCTTATAATAATCTATGAATAATTATGACAAATTCTTTATATTAGTGATGGTCTTTTGACAAACAAATATTTGTGGTTTTCTCTTCTGTATTTGATTTTATTATTATTCAACTTGTTTAACTTTGTTTTTTTCTATGAAAATATCACTTAAGAATTGGAAATGATTTTCCTATTTTTCAGGAGATAGAACCCCACCAACTGGAGGTTCTGAAGGGAGTCGACTTCGTTGGCGTAAAGAACAGTTCCAGTGGAAACAACCTTATGAACATTATGAAAGGTTGATATTCTTTTATAAAAAAATCTCAACCCATAATTTATTGTTTATCGAAAAATAAATAGTAACTCTTTAAACTAAACTATTTTTCTTCTATAAGACTCGCAAATCTATGGTGAATTTATATCTAGTGACAATAAGAAATAAAATTGTGTAGTCCTACTAAGTCCTAAGTACTAGTCCTATTAAGTTTTTTTTTGTAACTAGATCTCTATAGTAATGACCAGTTTTTATCTTAGTTTAGTCACCAATGCCCTAACACAACTGGGTTACATGGTTGCATTCTATTGAGTTAACTGGCTATGTATTATAGGATTTTTTATTTTAGAATTAATTAAAAATCAGCTTTATGTATTGTATTTAAAAGAAAAAAAATTATTAAGATTGAACTGCCATATCAATGATGTTTTTATATATAAGATTAAAATAAGAAAATAGAGATTAAAAATTACTTTATATTCAGAATTTCATCAAAAATCTAAACATATTGAATTTTTTTTTTCAAAAAAAAAATTATTTATTAGAACAAAAAAATTAAAGGCATGCAGTGCAGTTTTAACAAATTTTACGAAAATAATTTTCTTTTTTCTGAATTTCTTTTTTTTTCTAAATATTAGTCAAAAACTGGGCCGTGATATAGAAGTGGATGCCCATGTGGAAGGTAATTTGGCTGCTGAAGTCAGTATGGTGGCCTTGGATACTTTGGAACTCATTGTACAGGTCAGTAGTCACTGAATTTTATTGAATGAAAGAAATGCATTATATTTTGCTTGATTGAAAAGATTGTTTTTTAATCAAATGAAGTACAAATGGAACAGTTACAGTTTTAAAAATTAAAATAGCTGATCATCTATTTTAATAATGCATCAGTTTCCAGTCCTTTATGTGACAAGCCGTATCTCTGTACAGTTGTCTTGGATACTCTGCCATTGTCTTTGGTAAAAAGGCTGTACATTAGCAAAATGAATTCCGTTGTAATAGTAATTTATCCAAAATGATACCAGTATTAAAATCCAATAACTAGTAGCACTTAATAGCAGTTGCAACAATAGTGGTTGTATTATTATTATTTGTAGTAGTAGTAGTAGTATTGGTTGTAAGTAAATCCAGTAAAGCAGCAGTATGTTCACAAGTCAGGTCTCTAGTCTGCATTTGTGGTGAACTGAGAAAATCTGTTGAGTCAGAGTTCCTTAAATCGAAGAGTTATGCTGCTTTCTGCTCTGTGATTGGTCGGGTTGAATTTACCCTCTGTATTTAATCATATGGTCCAATCTCTGTCTTATACCCACCAACAGTCATTATGCCAAAAATGTGGCAAGTTGAATAGGTTGCTGGATGGCCCACATGAGTAGAGCCATTATGTGTCATGAGCATTTAGTCACTTACAAGCTCAAGTGATGTAAAAAGAATGGAATAATCCTCTACTTTTAATTTATTTTTCAATACATTTTATTCAAAATTGTTTTTGGTTTGTTGTGGTTTTATAATGTATTCAAAGATTTGTTGTACTACTACTACACAATATTATTTTAGGTAAGAGAAAGAAAAAGACAAAGTATAAAAACAAACAATAGTTATAAAAAAGTGGATGGACATACCAAAAAAGATAAAATAAGAAGCTATTTGACTTTATTGCAGACTCCATTTTGATTAATGCTATTAGTTATCAAGGAAGAAGCAAATTCCTGCTTCATAAAACACCTTTATTTTTGGTTACAATCTTAGTTCTCGCAAATTTAGATTTTAACTCATCTGCAAGAAATTTGTGAATTTTCACATTTTCATTCAGCACATGTAAATATATATTCTATTCTATTATCAGTCCTGCTTTAAAAACCTGATAATAGATTAATTTTTCTTAATTCTAAATTTTGTTTTTTCAGATTGCACAGTATTGTATGGACATGCCTACACTTGGCTATGCTCTTCGTGTTCTACTTCATAGTCTTGGCTTAAATCAAAGTACATCAGTCTTACAACATATGTTGGCTACCCAACGTTCTTTAGTCAGCAAGGTAGTTCTTCTTAACAAAATTTACATCTTTTTAATTCTATTAAATCTTGTATAATAATTAATATTAAAAAATTATATCATATTAAAGCCTGTATAATGTATCAGATTGGTAAAAATATAATTTCCAAATTTTAAAATGATTTTTTTTTTCAAATTGTCATTTGTTCATATTCTAAAATAAATTTGGCACCCATATTTGTCCTGTCTAAGGAATATATAAGAAAGAGTTGACTCAACGGGTTTCTCGAGAAAAGATTAATGCAAGTATAGCAGCAAGATTTATCCTAAACATATAATTGAAATGATGTAATGAATTATAAAGTTGTAGGAAATGGTTTAACCATTTCTAAAGTGGTGATTACAATTTAAAAGAAATTTGATTCCAATCAGTTGAAAACTCTTATTATTGATAATCCTACAAATACCAAGAGTGAAATTCCAGAACTGTTAAACATGAACCATATGTTAGTATGCCAATTAAAATGCATTGGAAAAGTTTCAGTTGGCTAGAAAATGGATTCTTCACAGAGACTCAAAATCTTTAAACTGAAAATTACTTTTACCCCAACTTAATATATTATGATAATTAATGTTGTGTGATAAATGAAAAATTTATTTTGTTTTTCTGCTATTTTTTGCAACTAAAGAAAAATTTACAAGGTGAACCATAATGATTGGACTAACCAGTATGTATGAATAGATTTTTATAAAAACCAAAATGGATTAAACAATAGATGTAAAAATATCAGGATGGGGATTTATTCAGAAAAATGATGACACATCTTTCCACATAGAATCTTCTGCATACATATTACATTTAAGGGTGATATTGAACGATGTGTATAAATCAAAACAAAGTACAGAATAGATGTAAAAATATCAGGATGAAGAATTTTTCAGAAAAAAAATGCAGACATGATTTTCAACATAGAAATTTTCATATATCAGCAACAAAATTATAATCAGTACTTTCACAAATACAATGTTGGTGCTTTATAAAATTTTCTATTTTAAAGCCTATGTCAGCATATTTCTGAAAAAATCTCTATCCTACTATTTTCATATGTTTATATTTAAATTTTTATATATATTCTGCCTTAAACAATTATCTCACTCTAAAATAAGAATAAAAGACTTTTATGAAATTTCTCAGTTCAAAAGAATGGTATTTTCATTAAAAAAAAAGGTTAATTTCTCATCTTTATTCATTTATTATTTTTATTTTTCATCTTAGTTTCCAGAACTTTTATTCCAAGAGGAAACTGAACAGTGTGCTGACTTGTGCCTGCGACTATTACGTCATTGCAGCTCCTGCATTAGTAACACACGTTCCCATGCCGCTGCATCTCTTTACCTCCTTATGAAGCAAAACTTTGAGATGGGCAATGTAAGCTTTTTATTTTTAATCCATCAAAAATACAAACGACCATTTACAGAGAAGTCAATAGTTTTCCATTTATTAATTTATATTTTTTGTGATGTGATCATTTTTAAAAAAAATATTATTTTAATGTCTGTATCCTCTTTCAGAAATGTATAAGAACAACGTAATGAAGAACTTCACTTTCTTCAGGAAATTTTGGCATTAAGAAAGTTTCTCTGTTATTAAAGATACCTTATGTGTAACCTTATAGATGGATATAATTGTAAATTGATTTTATAAATATATTTTTTTCAAATTCAGAAATTAGATTAAAAATATTAAACAGAAAAATTCTTTTTAATGAAATATGTCTTATAATCATATTTTGCCTAAATATATTAAATTTAATACAACCTTTTAATGAAACAATTGTAAATTAATTTTATAAAGTTTCAACAATTATAGATTTAATAACTTATTGGATTAAGTGAAAAATTAGTTTTCAGAAAATCATTGTAACTTAAAAGTGAACAATATATTCAGTTTTAAAATATGTTTTGTATTTGATATTTCCATAGAATGTTTACTTTTTTGTATATATTTATCTTTACAGTTATTTTGAGTTTTCTTCATTTTATTTCTTCTTCACCCTCAGAATTTCGCCCGTGTGAAAATGCAGGTTACTATGTCATTAAGTTCACTGGTAGGTCAAAACCAGAAATTCAATGAGGAATACCTCCGGAAATCCCTCAAGACCATTTTGACATATGCAGAAGCGGATATTGAACTCGTTAATACCACCTTTCCTGCTCAGGTAAATGAAATCTTTCAAAAAACTAAAACAGCATTGATGTCCACATAGGTGTAGGCTTGATGAAGCTAATTGCTTATTTGTAGAGTACTTTTTATTTACCATGAATAGAGAGACTTTTTAGATTGTGTTGATCAATATCTTGCTTTATTATTGAAATCTCTTTTCTTGATTTCTTCTCAGGTCCGTGATTTGGTCTTCAACTTGCATATGATATTATCAGATACTGTCAAAATGAAAGAGTTCCATGAAGATCCTGAAATGCTGATTGATTTAATGTATCGTATTGCAAAAGGTTACCAGACCTCGCCTGATCTTCGGCTGACTTGGCTGCAGAATATGGCTGGCAAGCATAGTGAGGTAAGTAGTGTTATTCATCGTCATATCGTATCGCACCATGAGGTGCGTGGTGTAACAATTGGTTTTCATGAAAGGAATAGCAGGGGCACCACGTGCAGATTGCTACTTGCCTTGGTACAGTACCTGGTATTGTACGGTCAGGTCGCGTTGGAGACACTGGTTCCCATAAGATCACCAAAGTTAAGCAACATCAAGCCTAGTCATTAGTTAGATGGGTGACCATTTAAGTATACTAGTAGTGTCAATTTAAATCAATCATCTTAGATATTTATTACTTTGAAAAGCACCAAAATTGGAAGAATCAAATTAAAGTTTTTTTTAAATGTATGTATTAACTATTATTAATATTATAATCATTATTATTACTGTTGAAAATAAACAAACTACTGTAACTTGTTTTCAAAGAGCCAGGGTATAAATGTCTATGGTTCCATTTTGCCTTTGAAATCCTTGTATATGAGTTCAAATCATAGTTGTTCCTTCTATATTCAATTCTAGGCTAATACCAATGGTAAAGGTGAGAATCTTTTTCTACCTTTTAGGTATGGGTTAAAGAATACAACTACTATTCTTGTAAAAACCTGATGACACAAGAAAGATGGGTATTGCTCCATATCTGCCCCTTTAGGTGCTGATAAGTGTAATGTATATATATGAATAGGTATTTATATATTGGAACTCAAGGGTGCAGATGTAGAGCATTACCAATGATGTTTATCAAAATTGATTATTCTTATTTAATGTGCCAAAAATATTGATATGAAAACCAATCTGCAATTTCTTTGTAGAGGAAGTTTTGTAACATAATTTTACACAAGATTGACATCATGTTGGTTCCTGATGGTATGCTGATGTTCTTATATCCTTATTCTTATAAGGTTGTATTGTACAATTCAACCGCCACCTCCCAAACAAAAAAAAAACAAATAAAACTTGTAACCAAGTTACTTGTTGAGCTAATTGATGAGTTAATCTTTATTACTGTAGGTTTGTCTTCCCTTTATGATAAAACAGTTAATGGATTTGGCTTATCAAAAGCCTTCTCTTTCACTTAACAGGTTTGGTTTGCCTTATCTTTCAGTCGAATTCAGATAATTTTTTTTTTTTGTAAAGAATTAAATTTTACATCATTTATTTAATTGCATTTTTATATTTTTTAGAAAAACAACCATGCTGAGGCAGCCCATTGTCTCATCCATGCAGCAGGCCTGGTTGCCGAATATCTAAATATGTTAGAGGATAGACCCCACCTGCCAGTTGGCTGTGTTGACTTTCAGGTATGGCTAAATAACAGTTAAAACTTTTCATTTACTCTCATTAAATGATTTAAATTTACATTTTTATACATTTCAGACTAGACTACATTATCTAAATAATATCAAACAAGTATATGTACCGTTATGGGGGGGGATATAAATATATATAATATATACCCGTCCGTCAGCCCCTCTTTTTCTGCCTGCTCACCTATTTTCTTCCCGGTGAGATATATACGGTTAGCACCGTCTGGCCGAGGGACTGGACAGCTCCCCATAACGTGGCTCGTGATCGTCTAGTGGCGTAGGACCGATTTTCCTTGTTGGGTCCATGATCATCGTTCACTACAAAGATGAGAATAAAAATTTATATAACCAAAAGATAATAATCAAAACTAATTTAATAAACTCAGTTGATGTCAAAAAAGTTATTTATTTAAATATTTTTTTCAGAAAATTTCTTCTAATGTTCTTGAAGAAAGTGCTGTGTCAGATGATGTTGTGTCTCCTGAAGAAGAAGGAATCTGTACTGGCAAATATTTTTCTGAAAGTGGCCTCATTGGATTACTTGAGCAGGCGTGTAGCTCCTTTACTATGGTACGTTTAACTGAATTTACTAATTATGTCATTGCATTGAAGTTTTTTTGACGGGTTTCGATATCGATTTACTTGGCTGTTTTGAAAACAGTTTTTTTTTTCTTTTTTTTTTTTTTTTTCATTTGAGTGATTATGTAAGTTTTTAATCTTTTTGAACAAATGAATAGGAGATCGAAGAAGAAAAGTCTAAAGTAAAAACTTGTTAATGATAATCTTACTAATTTTACTAATATTTTATTTACCAACATTCAAATGGCTCAATTAGCACGAAATCTTTTACACTATAATCATTTCAAAGGGTAGATAAATTGTAGCTCTATTGTTTGTTTTTTAAATTATCTTATCAGTTATTCTATATTAACAATAGTAAAGTAAGTCATATTAAGAAAATAACAATGACAAAAATATATTTATAAAACCAATATAAATTCTATTTTAAAGAGGAATAATTCATATGACAACTATTTTGTTTCTACTGTAGAGTGGAAGGTGATTTTTGTAAATGGCAAAAGTGATCCGGTTTGAAAATTATAAAAAGAAAGAAAAAGAAAAAATATTAATCGCCAAATACATATTGTTTCATATTACTATCATAACAAATATGAATTTTTTTTCTTATAGAAATATATTCATACAATTTATATTGATATTTTCTATTTTCAAAGATTAAATCCTATATATTTGTCTTTTTACTTTTTCCAGGGCAGTTTGTATGAAGCGGTCAATGAAGTCTATAAGATTCTGATACCAATACATGAATCAAACAGAGACTATAAAAGATTAGCCCATATCCACAGTAAATTACATGAAGCCTTTGCAAATATTACCAAGATGGTAAGCATTTCATTTTTATGTGTTTTTTTAAATTTTGTTTTATTTCCATGGACCAAATTGTTACATAGTGCAAAGGCAGAAATTTATTCTTGGTAAAGTCTTCTCCACGTATATCACTTCAAATCCTTAATGGTCATCTAGTCTGTACTAAAATGAATTAAAATTTAGGCATTGCAGAAAATGTTACAGTTACTATATCTATTCTTAAAAATGAAATTTAAGATTTGTTTTTGTATGTGTCTAACTTACAGGAAGGCAAGCGAGTTTTCGGTACTTATTTCCGTGTTGGCTTCTATGGCCAGAAATTCGGAGATTTGGATGGAGAGGAGTTTGTCTATAAAGAACCAGCCATCACCAAATTACCTGAAATTTCCCACCGACTTGAAGTAAGTAGATCCATTGTATTTTAAATGCAGGATTTTTAAATGGATTTTCTCTGGGTTTTTTAATCATTTTTTAGGTATGAAATTTAATTATTACTGTGAAAAATACATTTTTTTTAAATGTTCATGAGTGAAAGAATCTTTAAGAATTCTTTATTATTTAGCAACAGATACAACTGATACTTATTGTTATTGAGTCAACTGATTACTCGTTTCTGTTACCTGCTGATTGGCTGTGTTGCCCAGAAGATTACTCAGTAACACGCACTTCTTCTGATCATGAGCCATTTAGCCAGGATGACAATAGTGTCCGGATCTGATAACTGTTTATTGAGCATTTTGGCCCAGATGATAGTATTGTGAACAGATGTTACTTCTGATTCCTGTAATTGGGCTGTGTAGCCCTGATGATGGTATTTGGAACAGAAATACTTTTGATTATTGGGGATAGGTTGTGTAGCCTGCCTGACTAATGGAGCATGCCATTCATATTTATAATGGTGATGTGTTAATAGTAAAATATTGATGTTAAATAATGTGACCTTAACATTTGCAATTTAATATCAAATTTTTAATCAACTAATCATGTGTAAAAGTGGGTGTAATTCATTTGTAACCTAAACATTAAAATTGTTTTTTTTTTTTTTTTGTTAATTTCTGTAGAAAAGTTGATATTTTAAACAAACAAAAAAAATTGTTTATTCAATTCAATATTATACAAAAATTAAGTTTTATTTCATTACAAGCAATACCAACTATAACGAGACAATCTTCGTTCTTTCGCAGTTGGAATATTCTATTTTGATTGAGAGGGGCCAATGGATATCACAGTTAAGAGAATTAAAAAATATATAATATTTTCTTTTTTAGTTATTATATATTTTCTTAAAACTATTTTATATCTATATGTATAGATTTTTTAAAAACTTTCCTACAATTTTGATTTAAATTATTTACTTATGAAATTAAAAAACATATTTTATGATTTTGTACACAATCACAGATTTTCAATAAATAGTTTCTTTTCAATTTTTGTAACTATTTTTTTATTTTAAATTCCAGAGTTTCTACGGTGAGCGTTTTGGGTATGATATGGTGGAAATTGTGAAGGATTCTAACACAGTGGAAAGGCATAAACAAAACCCAGAAAAGGTATTGTTTAAATCTTAATATTGAATCTCTATTCTTATTGCATATCTAATTTCTTCTCAATTAACATTGCCTCTTTTGTCATCCCCTGAAAATTTATAACTTATGGAACATGCATGATTCAACATTAATATTTTCTACAGATGTATCTGAAGAAATTAATATCACCTTGCAAACATTCTCTTTTGGAAAAGAGATTTATATATTGAATAATTCACAAAAAAATCACTAAAACATTTAAATTGTGTATCAGAAGTCTTCCCCTAATTTTTACTATTTTTATCTTCACTTTATTTTGGCATTTTGAATCGATTGAATATGGGAGTTTTTATGTTGCAAATGTTATGAAAACAGATTTACCATAATAAAAAAAAAAAAAAGAAATAGCATGTGCAGGTGACACGTCACTTTCATGCTTTTTTTTTATTTTCTATTTTTTAACAAACGGTTTTTAACATGTTTATTTTGTAGTTTAATTCTTGATTTCAGTGTAGACTGTTGTTATAGACAAAGAATAATAAACATCTCTTTTCTTTCCTCCCTCACCAAGCAAAAGTTATTATCATCTTTATTCATTTATATTTGTTTTATTTTGTTTAGTAACCATACGCATTTCCCAATACCACATACGTAAATATAACACAAATAGGTGCTTTCACTGAGATTAGAACTTAACCTTTTATTTAATCTTCTTTCTTTATATTGACAGACTCTCTAAGTCATGCAATATTTTAACAGTCATCCTTGCTTGCTCTTTCTTGCTCTTGTCTTCATTCTATTCATGATATTTGTTTGGGATCAGTCTGTTAGTTAAATTCAGTTACTTGAGATTTCTTTTGCTTTTAATCATAAAATGTTTTATTACTTTTCAGGCTTATATACAGATTACATATGTGGAACCCTACTTTGATGCTTATGAAATGAAAGATAGAGTTACTTACTTTGAGAAGAATTATAATATAAGTAAGTTATCTTTTTTCTCTTTATTTTGATTATTTCACTATGTTTATGAAATAAGGCTTTGTCATTTATTTTGGTCAGAGGTTTTGAACAACCCATTGTTCTGTTCTGGATTATATTCTGCCTGATGTTCAATTCTTTGCCTTCTTTACGTACTACTTTTAGACTTAACAGAACTTATGCACCAGATTTTTTATCGCATCATAAAGGATTGTTCTCATTCCATCTTCCATGCTTTGAAATATACTTGATAATGCTAAGCTTCTTTCTCTTAACAAAGATTATTATTAAATCTGTAATATCTATTTGACCTTATAAGTTAAGAATGATTTCTTTTCATGAACTAAAGAAATTCCATTAAAGTTTGAAAGAAAAGCTTAAACCCCACTTGGTACATTAGGCTGCGAGGTGGAGCATTAGTAAAAGCTTGAACTATGGAATCATATTAAAACAAGTTCGAATCCCATTCAAAACCATTCTATCTACCGTTAGCTGCCTCAAGCAGATGGGATTTGTTAACTCTTCAGAATATCTCATCTAGATGAAGAGCAACATTGATTTCAAAAGCCCAAAAATGCTCCTCCAGGTTGGGGGGGTTAGCAATAGGACTAGCAACTCTTCCTTGTAAAAACATGTATGCTATGGAAACAGCAAAAAAACACAAATTTGCTGCCCAGCACACCATTAGGTGTAATGGTTGATGAAATTAAACATAGTATAAGATATCTTATATGGAACAATCAAGATGAGAATAAGAACCCCAAAAGTGTAAATTTTGATTCATATTGATTATTTTTGTAATGAAAATCTCAATCTTTTTCAGAACGATTTATGTATGCTACCCCGTTCACTCAGAATGGAAGGGCTCATGGCGAATTACATGAACAATACAAAAGAAAAACTATTTTAACTACTAGTCATGCATTTCCTTATGTCAAAACAAGACTTGCTGTCATCCATAGAGAACAGGTTTGTTATTTAAAAAATAATTGACTTTTCCTAAAGCATTTTTTTTCAGATATGCAAGTATTCTTGCTTAGATAAACCACTTATAGAGTGTTTTATTTTATTTTATTTATATACCATGTTAAAATAGGACAGGAATTGAACTTTTTTAAACCTCACATTCCCGTTAAATTTATTTATTAAAAATTTTGAACTTTATGCTCATCATAACAGACATTCTTTTTTTTTTAATTTTTCATCCTCTTTTGATTTATAACTAATCTAATTTTAGCCAATTTATAATTTCATTGGCTAATTAACTTCATTAATTAACAAGAAATGCTGAAAATCAAAATATATCTGATTTCTTTAAAAGCATAAATTACTTAATTGAAATAAAAAAAATTCAATAATGTTTTACAATTTATTTATTTTCAAAACTCATGTCTATTCATTCATTCATTCAAAGTCATCTTTTTTTTATATAACTTAAATTTTTCATTTTTCTATTTACCTCTACTTTTTTACCAGAGAAAATATTTTGCCAATACCTTTAGATTTTTTATCTGAGTTAATATTTCATTATTTATAATACTTAACTAATAAAGTTAATAGTATCCCTAATTTTTTTGTGTGTATGAATTATTTTTAATTGTCTTTACTTGGTAAATCCTTATTTCAGATTATTCTCTCACCAATTGAAGTCGCTATTGAAGATGTTGTTAAAAAGACAAAAGAACTTGCTCTTGCTTTGAATCAAGAACCAACTGATTCCAAAATGTTACAAATGGTTCTGCAAGGATGTATTGGAACCACTGTCAATCAGGTAGGAATAAGCTTATCAGAATTGGTCTTTATTTGATTTTTTGAATTTATCAGACAAATCTTGATTTATTCAATCTTTATTCTAGTTATTCATACTTCTACTCTCGTCTTTAGTTCTATTTTTACAATATTTTGGCTGATATGCCCTTTAACTGATATTATTCAAACTCTAGAATTTTGATGTCAAACTTGGAAACCTTCTTGGAGCTGCATAGTGGTCATAGAAAATTGTTTAGAAAAGCTGTAAGTGATGAAATGTAAAGTAAAGAAGAATAAAATAAGAGAGAGAGTAGCCTTCAATTCACGTTTTATTTACTTAAAAAATACATGTACTGCTTTATTGACATGGTGTTGAAGAATGAATAGCAGAACGCTTACTTAAATCCAAGGGAGATAACTTATACAAACAGTGATATCCATTTAGAAATGATAGCTTAAATCCCAACTGATAGTTAAAGTGCTCAATATATCAATAATAGAGCATGTATAGGTAATCAGTTTAGACACAGTCAACATTTTTAGTGACTGTCAGATGAACTATCAAGTTCTCTATTGTTGTTGTTATAATTTTCATTTAATTTTCTTTTCAGGGTCCCGTTGAAGTGGCACTTGTATTTCTCCAGGAAGTGGCTGAGGGGAAGCAAGTGCCAAGTAAACATCATAACAAATTAAGATTATGCTTCAAAGAATTCTTAAAACGGTAAGTTTTATCTAAATTTTGAAAATGTTTTCCTTTTTTATTTAAAATTTACTTTTAGAAACACAAGTCTAATTTAAAAGAATATTAATACTATCAAAATATAAGTTCTCTTGTTATCACTTAGCTGCAAAGAATTTATATAGGTGTATGTGTGTGTATAAATCAAAACAGAGTACAGAATAGATGTAAAATTCTGGATAAGGATTAACATAAAAAAACACTTGTTTCTACATAGAAAATTTTATATAAGTATTTCAAATAAGGGTGAAATGAGTGTTTCACTTAGAATATGTATAAAAATCCAAATATAGTAAAGAATAGATGTAAAAATATCATTCAGAAAAACACACGTTTGCTCATTGGAATCTTTATACATCACTAAACTATAAAGGGTTGATTGGCCTTAAAACACACCAATCATATATCAACAACTAGCAGCAAAGTTGGAGCATTGGTAAAAGCTCGGGCTCTGAAATCGTAGTACGCGAGTTCAAATCCCAGTCAAATCCATTGCATTCACCTTAAAAATGGCCTTGTGCCAAACTTGGGTAGTGCTGCTCACCTAGTAAATATAATATATCAACAACAAAATTGAAATAAATTCTTGCAGATACAATGAAAGATAATCAAGTTTTGCCATTTTCAAGGCAGGTTGGGTTTTTATTGTTGCTTTGAATCTTCATAAAAAATAATTCAGAAAGAAATTATATTTAGCATTTTTGCTAAAAAGTGGAAATTTAGGTTTAAACTTCTTTTTACCTTTTTTTAAGTCTAAGTTTTTTAAAGCTACTTTAGCCAGAAAAGAGAATATTTCATCCAAATGTGTTCTTTGAGGAAATGCTTTCAATTCAAATATTGAGCAAGTTTCAATCATACTTTTTATACACAATCTGTCAAAAATATTTATCTTCTCTATAAATACATTTATTTACAACATTTGATTTCTAATTTTTTTTCAGGTGCTGGGATGCTTTACTTCGAAACAAATCTCTGATTACACCTGAACAAAAAGAATACCAAAGAGAAATGGAACGAACTTACTACAGCATCCGTGATAAACTGAGTCCAATGATAAGTTCTTCAACAGCCACACTGAAACGGGCAAAGCACAAAAGGTAAACACAAACAAAATATTTATAATTGTTAAAAACTTGTTAACAATTTTCATGTCTTTCGTCTCTTTTTCTTTTTCTGATCTAAAAGTTTTTTACCCAACACACAGAGATCACCAAACCACCGGTTTGAATATTTTACAAAGAAAAAAATATTAAGAGAAAAAAAAGTTGAAATTGTGCATAGCAGTTTGTATAGAGTGTAGAGCTATTTTTTTATAAATGAGAAAAATTATCCTTGTTTAAAAATTATAATTTTTTTAAATTTCTTTATAAAAAAAATGATCCAAATTGCAAATACCAATAATGTCATTGACAGAAAGGATCCTTAGTTTAGAAATTATAAAATGCAAAACTTTTTATAAAAGATAAAATAGTTTGAACAGTGAATATCAGTTTACAGCATGTAATTGTCCAAGGCAAAAGGAATAGAAATAGTGTAGTCAGCAAATATTCTAATGAGTCAGTGAGCAGAGTTATTTCATTCAAAATCAGACAAGATTAATTGCAAATCAGAGAGGTTTAAAATACATTAAATGACATGCAGATGGCAATTCTGGCATCTGATTGGTTTATTGCTGTTATCACTAAGCATAAATGGAATCTACCAGATCAAGATAAATATACCTTACCAATCCTATCAAAAATATTACAACAATGGAAGGAAAATGTTTCTGTCATTGATATGGGAATTTAGGCAGGCCTCTCTTCATATTTTGATAAATTCAAATTGAAAAAAAAAAGATTATGCATGCTTTATTAAAAAAATCCTCATGCAATTTTTGTTGATGGTTTCAGGCTACATAAAGCCTGATAAAAAGCATGTGCATCTTATGTATGTATTTACATACATATTTCTATACATAAAACACTTTATTACAAACACACATGCTATGAATCATTTGTTATATTTTCTTTGTTTTTTTAAACAGGAAAACCTGCAGCATTCTTTTCCATAAATAATGCTAAGGCTTACATACTTACAGAAAGACAACAAATTAGGTAGAGTATTTGGTCATCAATTGTAAGTAGCCATCCGGGGTTTATTTAAGGAAAGGCTCTATACATTTAGTGTTTCTTTTTTTTTTTTTTTTTCAATTAATGTTGTATTTTGTGTGTCTAGGTTGTAAATCTATTGTCAAATTAATGCACTTATATATATATATATATATATATATATTTATGTATAATATTATTCCAAGTAATAAGGTTGCTTAAAATTATAGTTAGAGTGCTCAGTATCAGTGATAGAGTGTGTATATTGGTTAAGTGTAGACACGGAGTCAACAGGAGTCGACAACTGCCAGTTTCTCGCTTATGAACGCATAATCAAGAAATTGGCAGTTATAGACTCCCGTTGACTCCGTGTCTACACTTAAACAATAAATATATGTATAT
>JAUZSX010000005.1:2217487-2255941 GCA_034780655.1 Idiosepius hallami | reverse complement strand
ATATTAATCAAAGTGATTATCTTGAAGAGATTTACTACCAAATTTTTTGAAATTGTAAAATTATCAACAAATTTCCCCAATAAAACAAATGTAAAGAGTCATGTGATCCCTTAAATATTCAATACAGCAGCTACTGAAGGGAGCTAATCCAACAATTTCTGATCCTAAGAACTTTTTGGGGCCCTGCTTTTATTTTTACATAGAAAAAGGGATACACATCTTGCATATCCATTATTAAAGCAAAGATATCAATATTTCTTTGACATTTTTAGTAAAAAGAAATATGCTCTAAAAATGTTATTAAAATGCTTTGATGAATCGATATCAATACATAATAACTAATCTTATCTTAAAACTCAATCTTTCAATCAAATAATTTTTTGTAAATCAAAACAATATTCTTTTTTATACATTTTTTATACAAAATGAAGGATGAAGATAAAACGAAAAGATAAAATTGTATATATGAGATGATTATTGTTTTTATGGTTTTACTCAGTTAAAGGTATGTCAATAGAATTCTTTTCTGATTGAAAACATCAATTTTACCTAAAATTTTATGAAAATTGATTTGGACAATTAAAGCAATCATAAAACATTTCAGTTCATATTTTTGACAAAATTAATAATGTTGTATAAATAATAGAATACAAGAATTCTTACAAAATATTCATTTAGACAGTAGAAGGAAATATAAATGGAAAAATAAATAATTCATACATTCATTAAGTAATAAAAATTGAATGAGATAAAAAAAAACCTAAGAAGGAAAATATTTCATTGTAAAAGAGTTATTTAACATAGGTTTTAATGTTTTCAAATATAAAAGATATAAGAAAACCTAATATATAATTTTCTTGTAAACTTCTTCAGTTTCAAAGATAAGTTAATATCAAAATATATCTATGAATATGTACAGCAATATCTTAGCTATATTTATAAGGTCATTAAAAATAAGTAAAAAATGTGTTGGTTTGTTTTTTTAATTTAAATGTTTTTATAATCTAAATGTTTAAAACTATTTTTTAGTTATAACTTAGGGATGGTTTCAATTCTAAAACTTTGTTGGGAATTTTTTCTTGTATACAATTTATTCAGAAAAGTTTGTATCTTTTAAAATATTCTTTCAATTGGAGTTAAAATATTTGAATAAAGCAAAGTGGATTACAATAGTGAATCTACACTTCCTATGGTGACTACTTGGTTTTAATTATTAAGTAGTTTTCTCTTCTTTTTCTATTTGTAACAATATTTTGTGTTTCACTATTTTAACTTGATATTTTCTTTGAAGTTGATTGAAAATATTGATTCACCCTTTAACACTTAATACTTAAGTAATCTTATTGATAGAAGAGCCTAAGATTAGATGAGCATGAGACTGCCAAACCAGATGTTGTATTCTCAAGAAATACAAAAAAAAAACCCTTAAGGACAAAATTGTGGCACAGGAAGATATTTTAAGATCTGAGGTGAGAGAATCAAGATTATTGCATTGGAAAGCTTTTTTAAATTTTGAAATAACTGAAGGAAATAAATTTACAAATGAACTAACATCAGACACAATGGAAACACTACTGATTGGATAAAGCACTAATGTCTTTGTAAAACATATTAATGTTGTCTAAAATAAATTAAAACCTTTTTGGAATTAAATCTTTTGCATACATATCTTTCACATACATATATCTATATATTAACATACATATATCTGTATTTCACATATCTATCACTATCTGTATAAATCAAGTTATTGAACATTAAAATTCTACCTAAATTTATTTGCTGTTTTCTAAAAATATTTCCAAAGCTTAAATGATAGTCCTTAACCCGTATTTCATTGCAATAAACTATATCTAATATCAAATCTATATAACTTTTAGAAAAAGACTAAGATGCTAATCATATGTAGTAGTTTATGTTGTCATTATTTATTCAGTAAATAATCAATTGGTTATTGTCAATCTTAGCAGTATCAAATGCTGCTCTTAGCAAAATACAAAGACAAATTCAAAACAAGATGAAAATGCACTTAAACAGTTTCAAGATATTAAAGTTTTAAGTGATCCAGTGGCATAGGAAGGGAGGGGGAGGTCCATCCCAGGTGGCACATACCAGGGTGCGTTATTTTCAGGAGGTAAGTTTAGATAATAGAAATAAATAGTAAAAGAACTAACAAAAAATCAGAAATTTTATAACCAAAATGAGTTTTTAAGGTTGAAGTTTGTTTTATGTTTTATATGCATAATAATATTGTTTTTAATTGGATTTTTGAACTGTATCATCATTCTAATGAAAATAAATATTTTAAGTTGTCTATTATTAGATCCTTGATTGTAGTTTTTTCAAAATAAATATTTTAGGGCTTTTTGGAATTTTGAACATTTGCAGATTGTAAGTGATCACAGGAGCGCAAATCCTACGACTGCCCCGGGCGGCAAAAACTTTTGCTACGCTACTGAATTGATCAGCATTGTCAAACAAATATGAGAAAATTGACCTTGGCTTAAATAATGAAACAAAATATATAGCAATTTAAATGTATTTAATTAATGTTGCCAAGTGTTTATCATATTAAAGTATATTATGGCAATTTTAGAATTTAGCCAAGGTGACAAAAGTTCAGTGTAAGACAATGCAGTTGTATCTGTTTAAAATTGAAAAAAGGTTTACTTAAACTAAACTCTATCAAAACAATCTAAAATGGTTTATCATTGAAATGTTTATTGCATATCTTTATAAGTAAAAAGGACTTTATGGATCCAAAGAAAATAATGGAATAATTAAAGATTAATTTCGATTAATCCTTTTGTCTTTTGAGGTTTTTCTTCTGAAAAACAAATTTTAATTAAATGAATTAACCCCAGTGATGTAAAAATCATTTAAAGGCTCTTTAGTCATGCATTGTCAATGGAGGTTTTTTTTAGCTTAGGAAGAAATTTGTTTAGTAGTAACAAACAGAAAGTCACTGCCGTCATAAGTATTTTTTCAATAAATGTCCAGATTTTAAATGATAGAAAGACAAAGTTTGACAGCTACAATAAAAAAAGACATTCCATTTATTTAAGGAGATTTTAAATGTCATGGAAAAATAAAACTAAAGCATTGATCTTTAATTGGGTTTTAGAGCATAAGAATCTATGTGAATCATTTGATACAAGAAAAGTTTCACATAATTTTGATATAATTCAGATTGTTAAGGTAATTTTGGCCAAAAGTTGTATTTTGAAATAAATTTTAAGAAGAGATCAAAAATATATAAACAACTATGGTGAGCTATTAATAAGCTATTCTAGGGTTGATTTAGAAATAAAAATGAGCTTTATTTTCTATTTGACTAAATCACATATCAAACTGTGGTTATTTGAAGTGCATCTTATTTGTATTTTTATTGATATAATTTTTAAAATCGGGAATTTTAAAAAGAGATGGTTCTTTATTAAACAAAATAAATAATAATGTAAATGTAGAAATATTGATATTAATGGCAAGATTAGCTTTGTAAACAAGTTAATCATCCTTACAACAATGGCTTCAAATAACCACAGTCCACAGCTTATTATTATTTATATATTTTCTATCATGCATAATGAGGCCAGCTCTTTGCAGAAAAAACAAAGTGCTCGCATTCATTATGCTTCATAGCATGTAGCCTTTTTTATGCACATAACTTTTTTTTTGCACCAGGTGTATCATTTTATCTTGGCTGCATTTATCCTCCACACTTTGAAGGTCATTATATAAAAATAATGTCTTAAGTTAAAATCAGTGTGTTTTGCAAAAAAGGTTGAGAACATAAGTGGTTCTTAACCAAAAGAAGATAATGAACTTTTTGATAAATGTTATTTCTTCTTATGATAGATATTCTAAAAATCTTAAATTTGGATTTTGGCAAAACAAACCACTCTTTATTTTGGCATGAACAGAAAAAAAATCTTCATAAATTGGAATAATTGGGTTGTCTGATTTATGAATTATAACTGTGAGTTACTTTCTTGCTTTAAATAATTCACAAAAAGAAATCATGAGACAAGGTTTGCAAACTGACCTCAAGGTGAATAGGAAAGAAGATCAGTAAGTTTTTGAAGGTAAAAGAAGATAAATAAATAGATTGGTTTCAGTTATTTTTTACATAAACAAATAAAAGAAAAATAGTTAAAATCTTTATACTTTTTAGTTTCATTTGATAAATAGATGAAAATAAGAATCGAGTTTACATGCTCATGTGAAGGTTTGTGGATATGAATGAATCTTAAGAAAAACTTTTTCAATTAAAGTTTTTTTTTATTTTCTTCTTTTTTTTAATATGTGGTGATTGCATATGCTTCTAAAAATGTACACTCTTCGGCAGCTGCTTTACTTAAAAGCAGAAACTAAAATAGCAAAATTATACAAAATTAGTTAAGATGCAATGGAATCTGAGATTCTAACAGGGTGTGTGTTTGAATGTCTCTTGTATGACCAAATTAAAATTGTTTTTGAGATGCACTTGAGACATCAACAGTTTTTATAACCACAATTTATTGCAGATTAATCTGTTGATCTTTCTTTCATCAGTAAATGGGGTCAGGTAGAAATATGATTGGTTTTGAACTACCAATAAGAAGAGGTTTAGAAATTCATAATCACACTTCATGCATAGAAAACTAATAGGGTAAGGTGAACACAATTTGGATCTGGAGAATTTAAATTAAATTTTCTAATTTCATTAAAAGAGTTCATTTAAGTACATATTCTATCAAACATGATCAACAATGGCAATTATTTAGATAATTTTTTAATTGTATGAGAAATTGAAACAAACATATCATTTCTTTTAGATAGGGATGTTATACAACCTGCATAAATAAATTTTTACGTTTATTTAACCTACTTGGAAAATTATAAGCAGCATCTGTACAAAGTGGAAATAATATTAGATTAAACAGTCAGATAAGTAGAATAGTGGTAAAGAACCAAGTAAAGGATTTAAGTCCAAATCTCTGAGTAGAAAAGATTCAAAGATAGAATTTGATATCCATTTGAGTGTTGAAGATTAAAAATATTAAAATGAACCAGATCATTTCAAAAGAAGCTTTCTTTGGTTCACCATTGATAGTAAAAAAGTTATTTTGAAAGCTAATAAAAGCCTGCAACCAGCCACTATAGCATGGAACTATTGACAAGCATCACAGAATGTAAGCAAAGGCTTTGCAATTCTTGGATTTCAAAACCTGTTTAGAATTCCATTTACCATTAGCATAGATATTTAATTTTATTAAATTATCTTCTTTAGGTATCTTTCTGTTGGTTTCATTTTAGAGTCAATTTCATAAACAAATAACAAATAATCATTTAGGCAACATGTCTGCACCTTTATGATATTTTCTTCATATTTACATCTTGACACGATAAATTCCTGAAATATTGACAAGTAAATGATACTTCCAGTGGTTTTAGTTTTGTAGCAAATCTATTTTTCTCTTAATCTTAAATGATTTTTCTTGGATGAAATGAAAATTATGAGAAGTACTGTAATCATGAAATTTTTCTCACACTGATATTCAGAAATAAACTTACAATTTTTTAAAACCAGTTTAAATTTTTTTGTTTCTTTATCTCATTTATATTAGTGTTTTTTTTTGTCTATTAACCTTTATAGTCATTTAAGATGGAGTACAGATTTTTTTTATTAATTGTTAAAAGGTTGTTAGTGAACAGTAGTCATACTATTTAACCAATACCTTGAAGGATTTGGGGAGATTCATATCTTTCATAAAGGTATTCGAAAGTGAATCTAATAGGCTGATTTGAACAACTTACATAATGTGATTCAAAAGCCACTTTGCCACTGAAATCTGCTTTATTCAAAGTAATGTTTATTTTTGAGCATGAAATATTAAATGGTAGCTGCTTTAATTCAATTCATATTGTCTTAAATAAGAGGCCCTCTATCAAAGATTGCCAATTTTAGAATATGGTAAAAATATAGCTTTATTTCCATCAGCCCCACAGAATTAAGGCCAAAAAATGAATACCAAAGGTAGAAGATGGTAAAATGAATTAAAAATTAAATGGCTGTATAAAGAAATAGATATTCAAAATTCAATGCCTTTGTCTTTTATAAATAAAACTATTCAAGTAGCAATTGAAACTGATTTTCACTTGAATACATTGCAGTTCTTGATAAGACTTGTATCATATGTTGTAAAATATAAGATTAATTCTGAAGGCTTTTTACAATGTGATAAATGCAATAAGGATAAAAGATTATGAATATTATTCATTTTCTAATATTTTAAAGTAATTTTTAAAGAAATAAAACAAATAAATCATAGAATGATAGATAATAAATATAAACATAAGAATAATACATATTTACAGATAATTGATACATATAAATAAAAACAATATTGCATATTTATTTAACAATCACAAATGATTGAATAACAATCAGGAAAACAGATTTTTTTCTTTGTTTTTATTTCCTTTAATAAGAAAGCTCTGCTTTGAAATAAATATTTATTAGAATTTGAATACTTTTACTTATTTTATCTATTATATTGTAAAAAGCCTTCAAAATTCTCTAGTAGTTTATTCATAGTGCTCCAAAAAGTCTGCGCAAGTTGTAAAATATCTAAAGGATAAGTTGACTAAAATCTAAGTTGAGTATTTGCACTTGAGTTTTTAGTTCAATAGCATATCAACATTTCAGGGTGGTTATTTAATGTTGAAACATTTTTATGACAAGAAAAAATAATTTTGTCAAGAAATTATTATTTCAGGAATTAATTTTTTTGGACATTGAATCCAATGGTTCACATGTTGATTGTTTGAAAGTTGAGTGGCATGAGACTAAAAACAGTTAGTGCATGACATTCCAAGAGTCAGTTAAAAATGACATGCCAAGTTGTATGATAACAAATCTTACCAAAACCTTCACAAAAGTGAGTTTTATTTCACAGCATATTACCTTTATACTTTAAATATCTAGCACACATAAAAATGGCCTTGTGCCTAACTAGGGTTAGTGCTCGATCAAGTAAATATCATTTCAACTTTATACTTATGAATTACTAAGAAAACTTTTGAAGAACAAATGCCTTTCCATTTGGTTGTTGACTTAGAGTATATAGAATATCAAACGTATAATACTTAACTTGTAAGTGGAAATGATACATACCTTTCACAAAGGTATCCACCCAAAACAGGCATAAAAGACTGGCTGGATTTTAAACTCCCGTATTCAAAAATCCAAGTTTTTTACTGCCCACCCATAAAATCTTCACCTTTTTTCATTTTTTTTTAGATTGGTTAATTACAGTCAACTGTAAAATTATTTATCTTTTATCAGAAGCTATTTGAAATTATAAAACAAGTTTTCCTAATGTCATAGTAAGTAGAAACGGTAAAAAAAAAGAGTGTATATATTTTAGTAGGCACAGGGTGTATATGTGTTTTGATACATTTAAATATAAATGCACAGTGTGTGTATGTGTGTGTGTGTATGTGTGTGTGTGAGTACATGTACACATGAAAGTCAGACAAAAGAGAAACACTTGCTGTTTTTCCTTACATAGCTAAACTTAATTTTTTTAAAGTGATTTTAGAACTGTTATAATTACATCTTAAATTTATGGTATATTTATTTTTTATGATATAAAGTGGTATCTATTAGTAAGATAATTGACCCTCAGTAAGCCGAGATAAACAATGGGAGCTGCACTCTTATTAGATAGCTTTAACTTGTTGATATTTAAGCTACAATCTAAATTGCATCAGTTAGCCTAAAATCGAGACCAAAGAATAAAATATGTTGTAGTTTAAAATAAGTCTGGTTACTATATTCTAGCCAGTGTACAAAATCTTTTATTCTCATTTTAGCATTAAGCAAAAATAAGTTTATTATTTTTCTTTTTTTACAAATAAAGGAAAAAAAAATGTAAATCTACCATGAAATAATTATAAATTCATTATTATCATCAATTTGAAAGTTTTTCATTTTGTTTTCATTTATATTGAACTCTTTTTAAAAATTATCTTTTGAAATTTATTCGGGGCCTAGGATGGATTTATCCTTACATTTATAATTGGAATCATTTAATTATGAACATTACATAATTTTTTTAGATCTGACCCACATTATCTCCTATTTTCACCATTTTACATTCCTGTCAATTCTAAGAATTTTAGAAAGCCAAAGATTTCTCTGTAAGTTGTAAACCAAAATAAAATTAGAGGAATGATAACTTCATATTTCTTGAATCTAGAACAATACAAACAAACTTATATTCACTTTAGTATTTTGTCACAGAGAAATGGGAAAAAATGATCTTTGTACTAGACCATTTTGACTTTAGAATCCTTTTATTATTGATAATCTATAATAAAATGGAGTAGGTTTTAGAAGATCAGTATTAATAGTTTACACCCACTTAATATCAATTAACTTTTTTAAGACTATAAAAAAAAAAGGACTTTTAAATCAAGTAAATATTAAGGATTCTTTTTACAATCTGATTTTAAATGATTAATTTCAAAATAACATGTTTGGAGACAATGAAGTAAAAGACATCGAAAAATTATTCAATGTTCAATTTTGTATGAATAGACGATCTCCAAAAGTTACAACGAATGTACAAAGGTTGGGACAAATATATTCATATTTGAAGCAAAGAAATTTTTAGTCAAATATCAGATGTCATTCAAAGTGTCACACATCAAATATTACATACACACAATGCATGCATTTTTATAAATATATGAGATTTACTTCGAGTACCAACATAAGTTAGACACAAAGCCAGATTTTTATTTGATAATTCTATATATATATATATATGTATGTATGTATCTATCTATCTATAT
This sequence comes from Idiosepius hallami, assembly GCA_034780655.1. Taxonomy (NCBI): domain Eukaryota; kingdom Metazoa; phylum Mollusca; class Cephalopoda; family Idiosepiidae; genus Idiosepius; species Idiosepius hallami. The sequence continues at coordinate 2,247,097 of JAUZSX010000005.1, read as the reverse complement.
ATATATATGTGTGTGTGTGTGTTATAAGTTTTTTTTAGTACATATCATCGATAAACAATTATTTATTCTGAGAAGACTATAAAAACAGCAGGTGTTTCTTTAATTTGGACCCAAATCCAAAGAAAGAAATCCAAAAAAAGGATATAAATGGTATAGAAATATTATTAAAACTTAAATGTGAATTAATATAGAATTTAAAATAAAAGTGATCGATCAAATTATAAATAATTTCAAATTTAATTAATACCTTTTTATTTACTTATTATTGAAACATTTATATCTTTATGTATAAGTTTACAATTTTCACATTATTTCCTCAGTTTATTTATCTTATTAATTCATATCCTTTTTTTCTTTCTTTCAGAAAATTGCGCATATATATGTGTATATATATATATATATATATAACACATCTATGTATGCATAGATTTGTGAATGTGTAAGTGTAAATAATGTATTCTTTTTCTTTAAATTCTTCCACTTTGCATATATTCTATAGATTTTTTGTTACAAATATTAAACACAAACAATGCATCTAACAACCAACCGTCTACTTTCTACATCATTTAAATCACCAAATTTCAGAATCCATCAAATGTGAATAATAATAATAATAATAATAAATAATAATAATAATGATTATAATCGTGGCAATAATGATAATGACGATGATAGTAGTAGTAGTAGTAGTAATAATGATAATAATAATAATAATGATCTCAACTCATAAACGATAAAATTTCATTCTCCTCCAAGCCTCATTCTAGGACTAAGGCACTGTTTAAGAAACTGTTCATGGTGATCTCAGAATCGGCATCGTTACCTTTGTCTTCGTCAGGTGGACATCGTCGTCGTGGCAACAGGAACACTATGGACATGGCAATTAGGATATGCCACACACTGTGTACGTATTTATAGTTGGTTTCTGTTTCAAAAAATGTGAACAAAAGCAAGCCGGCCAATGCAAGAAGAACTCCAGGTAATAAGCAGTAAACATAGCGTCGCCACGTTGGGTAACATTGGTGCCGTGCCCGACATTGGTAACCCTGAGTGAGGAAAAAAAGAAAATTAGATAAAAATTAAAATGAAAGAAAAATGGATGACCCTCCCACACAAAAAAAATAAAATAAAAATAAACTGAGAAATTGTCAGGGAGAAAAATAATCTCTATTTAGGAGAGGAAAGAGGGATATTGTGCTTTACAGGAAAAGTGAATTACATCAGTTGAAACCTGAGTCAAACTATTGCTTTTGCTTTTACTTACTTAAATCAATTGGTGAATTGCAACATTTATACAAACACCCAATTATATACTGTCTCTATGAGAAAGAATCTCTGAAAGGGCAATCCTATAGCTTGGTGATTGATGTTGAAAGTTGCCAAAGAGATTATGAATTTAATCTACTGTTAAATTATAGTCCTGTACTCAACTAAGGAAATAAATGGACCTGAGTGCTAAGTTTGGGTATAGGAAAATTCACTTTTATATTATTTAGATTGCAAATATCACATAATTATAACAGATAGGATTTTAAGCATGATATTAAACTTTGATAGCATGATATTAAATTTTACAAATAAAACTAAACAGTATCTCCATACTAGGTATTACGTTGAAATATAGCATATTATTGAGTAGGGATTTTTTTTTTTAAATCTCAATCTATATTCAAATCTTTGCCTTGAAATTAAACTAATTGTTGTAATCAAAAAATATTCATATGACTAGAAATCACTAATAAATGTTTTTATTATAAAAAAGACAAATAAAACTAAATTACCAGTTAGGCATCATTAAAACTTGAGACATAGTATCTGTCAACAAACACCAAAACAGATAAAGTGAACATCTAAATAATAGTTATCGTATTTTCTGACTAAGCATTTTTAGGATTTATTTTTTCAACCTGATTTTTTGAGGTTGAAATAATGGACAGGTATCCTCAAATTTTAATTTTTTGCTTTATGAGAAATTTTATGTAGAATGAGGGGTAAATATATATATATATAAAATCACACTACAATTTCTGCAAAAACATTCTTTTTACAAATTTTTTAAGAAATTAAATTTTATAAGTTTTAAAAACATTTTAATGGTATATTTTAAAGGTATATTGAATAAATAACAAAACTACAACACCAAAACAATGAAAATTTATAGTTCTGTAAATTTCATCTGTAAGTTTATGTAACAGGAGTTACTTTATAATCGTAATTTCTACACACTACTAGTGTGTTGGTGTGTAAAAAGGGAAAAACAATGAGCAAATAGAATTGGTATAAGTAAAAAATAATGTGCGTTTGGTGTAATCAATTTGATGCATGACTGATGAAAAAATATTTAAAAAGATGTAAGAAAAGAAAAATTAGTTAATGTAATTTTTTTGCTTTGTCTTATTGGGTGGCAATATGGAAATCCTTATTTCATGGCAAAAAATTGGCCTTGGCTTATTTGACAAGTTAGCTTATTAATCAGAAAATACGGTATATGATTGATTTTTTTCTCAGTTAGATGCAAGACTGTTTAAAAAATTTAGTAAAATTTAGTTACCATAATTTTTAACCGTGATGAACAATAATAACTTTTTTTTTCAAACTGGATTTTCTAATTACAGTTTTATCATAAATAAATTTTGAAATTTTAGAAAAGCATTTAAAGTAAATATAAAGATTTCTGCTACATACCCAAGATAAAAACACCATTGTAGCTCCAAGCACCAAAGGAATAATGTTTAAAAGAAGTCCATGTTTGTCATAATCAACTGCCAAGGCCAAAAACAAAGCCCCCATGACAACAAAAATTGTTCTCAGTCTGTCAGGAAGGCGTGTCATAACCATAAGTGTCACCCACACAGCCATGTAGCTGCCAAGGAAGTCACTGAAGCTTAGAACTTCATATCTCATCATACAGTATTGATATAGATTGCTAGCATCACAGGCATGGTAGATCTGAAAGACAAAATATATATTTAAAAGATTTATTCAAAGAAATACAAATAAAGGTGCAGAGAAGAGACAGAGAAATGTGCAGTTTCTGTCATTTGTTACTTGACTGGTGACTTTGCTGATTTGCTTGGCAGCAGGTCAATAACTATTTAAAACAAAAACAATGTTACTAACAAAAATGATATATTCTACAGTTGATCAAAAACATGCTAAACATTTTCTCTGTATCAATTTTTTAAAATACTCAAAAAGTCAAATGATACTATTTTGAAATGTCTGGATTAAATATGATTCAACTAAAAAAAAAACTGTGTGTATTTTTTTACAATTTTTTTTGGCTTATTTTTATTTTTTTAATCATCTAATTCACTAATCTTCTTGATCAGTTGCAGTTTCTTAGATTTCCACAGATTTCCACTTTGTGTTGTTTTGACAAAAAAATAGTAGTTTTATTCGGAATTTCAAGTTAAAGAAGCTTGAAAAAACCAAACGTTTATCTTGTAATATTTGCACCTTTGTTATGTTTGTGTTTTGGATTATTAATAAAAAGTACAAATATTAACGATTTTAAAATAAACTTTATTCAACTTTGTGTTCATATCTTGTGAGTCTCTAATTGATTATTTTAGAAATTAACAGTAATATTGATTGTGAGAATATTTAGTTTAATTATTTTGGTATAAAACATCAGTCAAGTTACAGCTATACTTAAGAACAGTAAGAGTGTGGACTACAAATAGACTTGGCTGGTCATTGGTTGGAGTGGATAGGGTGCAGGTGATGCAAGGATAGTTTAAGTTAGTGAACCTCTCCTCATTCTGTCCAACAAGAAATTTTGATGTAAATAAAAACATTTCCAATATTTTTATTGCAAAAAAAAATTTATCAAATTGGATCATGAAAGAAAAAAGCTTTCTCTTCAGCCAGACAGACACACCACTTGACATGCATGACCAGAGAAGAGTCAATGGTGTGTGTTGGTGATGGAGTGATTTGTTATGAAAAAAGGCTCAGGTATAGAAGTAAAACGAAGAACGCACGAGTTAGCTTTGGTAAGCTTTATTCTACAAATAATCCGAGTAGAAAACTGAAGGCGATTTATCACCAGGAATATATATATACAAATTTTAAGAGTAGGGGGAGGTAATTCCAGAACGCCTTAGAGTATCAACTATTACTACTACTACTTCACCACATGATTATTCGTTTAATAACTGATAAAAATTTCATAATGATTGAATAAATTCCCAATTTTCATAACTTCTTTAAATCCAAATCTCATCATCTCTTATTTTTTATTGTTGGTTGCATAAGAATCTGCTTTGTGGGTTTTTTAAGGCATGGGTATCTTGATTTTAAACAATGATTGAAAATAAGATTTAAAGAGTTTATTGTCTGGAATGAAGTTGACTTAAAGAAATGGTTGGTTCTAGCTATAAGATTTAAGTGACATTTACATTTAGGTTCAATCCAGATTGGAGGTGGCGTGGACCTTATGAATACTTACTTATTTTATTCATTGTTATAACGTTTCAGAGATAAGGATAGTGTACCCCCGTAGACTTAAGGCTCCGAAATGCATTAAGTTTTACCTGAGAAAGGCCAATTGGAATTTTAGCTGAAATGATGTTATGAATCAAATACTTAACAACTCGTTTATATTTTACAAGGGGCGTAACTTCAAAATATGTTGAAGAGTTGTTTCCCCTGACAAATAAGTTTCTTTTTATTCTATTCAAGGTTGTTTTTCTTGAACCAGTGCCTAATTTTATATATACTTCAAATATATTTTTTTGAATGAAAAAAATTATATTTCATTGATAGTATTTTGACAACTCTTCTCAATTCTATTAATAAACGTTTCGGTTGAGATAATCTTGATCTTTCTTCAGGTGTATGAAGTTTTTAGAAATACCTATCTCAAAGTTTAAATCCCTTAATGAACTCCAAATTAAACCATTCCTTTAATTCATGCAGATAGTCACTGTTTTCATTTACATGATAATAATAATTCATCAATTTCATCTTTAATGATATTTTCTTTATAAAGTGATGATCAACAATTTGTTGACTCATGGCATCAGCACACAAAAAAATATTGCACACAAATGTGACAAGCTCAAAGAAAATACTGTTAACACAAGCTTGATTAACACTACAGACACAAATCCAAATCATTACATAGCTCTTGGAAAAGCTCATTGTCTCTCTGAAGGTATGTCCAAGGAAGGCATTTGCGTGTCTATCACACTGGTTTTACTATTGTCTTTGAAGGGAGATCTTTCATATTACTAAGTTAATTACTAGTTAATTACTAGTTAATGTTGAAGTAGTTAATTTTTTCATAAATACTGCAATGTCCTATGAATTGTTTAATCATTTGTATCATTTTGGCTTTTTGGAAATCTAATATATTTGTTATTGTAAGTTAAAAAAAATAAATCATTATCACATTTTCTTTTGAACAAAACTACATAATGTAACAAATAGCAAAAAAAGAAGAAAGAACTTACAGCAGAAAAAAACATGGTGAATGTGTAGACAGTTCCTTCTAAGAAGAAACGTCGATAGAAAGCTAAAATTATGGCAGGGATGAAGAAACCATTGCTAATGGTCAACAGCAACACAGCTACCAATTCCAAACTGTCCGGATTTGCATTTGTATCATCAGTGCATGCATAACCTCTCCAGCCTAAAAACAAAAATTTTCAAATGTCTACATTTTGATTAAAATCGATAAATCAGCAAAACCCTGAAAAACAAGATAAATCATAAAGTCATCTCTGGCAGAATTACTCATGATTCAAAATATAGACTTTAGTATTGATATTTGAGTTTAAACCCTAGATGTCTCCTATGATTCACTTTTTAAGAAATACACATATAGGAAAAGTATAAATCCCTATACCCCTGTGGTTGGTTCAATGGTTCAAATGAAATAAAGATGATTTATTTTGCATTATTAAACATTAAAATTCAATTCAAAACAACCAACCAAATCAAATAACAATTCTATAATATATGCATCATTAAAACTGTTTTAAGAATTCAGCAAATTGGTTGATATGAGTTTTTTAGGCGTTTTTTCTTAAGCTTTGTTGACTTAACTTTTAGTGGATTCAGAATATTGTTGTGATTCAACTGTAATGGACTAATAGATTGATGTATGAAAACTGGAATGGTTAATAATTTTTCCAAGAGTTCTTGATAGAAAGAGCTGTTTTTATTTTTTTTTAAACATTTTATTTACATTGTTTCTTTAATGATTTGAAAAAGTCTTACCTGCAAAACACCTGCAAGAACTAAAAACAAAAAGTCCACTGATGTATTCAGCACAATGGCCATATCGTCCACATTTTTCATCTTTACAACGTGCTTGGATTATATTGAACATGACTGATGGAGGTAAGTCACAGGGCTCTTTTGTGCTGTAATGATAAAGACATTTAGGAGGATTGTATAACACCATGGAAGTAGTGTAATGTAGTCTTATTGAAAATAATGGTGAGATTGCTAAATTTGTGGATAGTGGTTTGGGAAAATAGAATATTTCTAGTCAAAAGATGAGCATTTAATTTAAAAATAAGTTGTTTGAAAAATTGTGGATCGTCAAGTTGGACAATATTCATGGACACAAGGTTAAAAGAAGTGATGAAATTTTGAGGTATCTACAAAAATTTGGTTGAGAAAAAAAAAAATTTTTTAATAAAAAAATTAAGAATTAAAAAAAAATTAGATGATATTCTGAAGAATCAAAGAAAGGAAAAATGACAATCCAACGAACTGTGATTGGTTGAAAATGATAGTCTTGCCAAATTCACCACTACTACCATTTTGAATATTTATAGACTTGTGTAAAGCAGTTAGAACGAGAAAACAAATCCAGATTAAAAATTTTGCCCTGAAACTATTTCTAAATTAAATAAACTGGGTTAAGCAGAAAAATTACAAGTCTCAAAGTTTGAATGAAATTTCTCCATAAAAGTTTTGGAAAATAGGTCCTGAGTGATTAAATGAAATTACAAAGTTTATGACCCGACAGAGTTTAGAAGAAATTAATTGTAGGAAAATAAAAATACTCAAGAAAGATCGTATTTTCTCAGTTGAAAGAAAAAACAAACCCCTCCCTTGCTTGCATAGGGACTGAAAATAAAAAAATCTACTAAAGTGCTGAAATTGTGAAAACTCCAAAAAAATAAAGTTGTTAAAAAGTTAGACCATTGTTTTAGCTATTTTTAGCTACTTGCTTTTTCTACCTAATTAAAGGTAGAGATAGTTTAATAGCATAGAGAAATCAAATAAGAAAGTGTGTGTTGTTGCCGCTCCATCTTGCTATGTTAAGGCTGCCAAAAAATGATAAACAATGAACAGATGGATCAATTTCTATTATTTAAAAGGTGTGTAACTGTCTTCATATCAACAAAACCAGTGAAAGGACAATTCTGACATTTCTACATCTTTAGAATAAAACCTTCCCAATAGTATTAAAAGATTTTAATTATTCGCCCTTTTTTATTCATTTTTATCAAATTCAAAGTCTGACCATTTGTCACCCAACAGAAATAGTTATATTCTTAAATAGTTATATCCCTATAGCCTTTACCAATTCTGTTTCAATATGGTTCGCTAAGTTGAAAGAAAATTTCTTCTTTATAGATTGATTTCTTCAGTGAAACATGAAAAAAATTCACATTGAAAGGAAAGTATTTGGTGGTCGTAGGTAAAAGCTAGGAATTTGGAATCTTATAAGAGAGTTCATATCTGCCCCAGTTTATTAGGTTCACTTTCAGACAATTATCTTTGGGAAAATTACAAATTCCCTACACACTCTAGCTATGGTTTGATTACTACAAAAGCTACTTTCATAATGAACCATTGATGAAAAATATAAGAATTTCTAAAATAACTAGTTTTCAACATGAAATATCCATAAAATAAAAATGAAAAATCTGTGTAACTTGAAGTAACATCACATTTGGGATCTTGGAAAAGATAAGTACTCTTCCTGATTGGTTAAAGAATACTATTATTATTTAAAAAAAAAATGTTGACACAAGAAAATATTTGTTGGGATAAATAGTGCCTAATATCAGAAAGAAGATCAAAATTTGGTAAGCTGCAAAAGAAAACTAACAAAAAACAACCTAAATATAGATACATGCTTGTTCTTTTTTACACCTAAACCATTGCAAAGTAAAAAGCCTTTGGTAAAATATAAATTTTGAAAATGTGCACTAATTCCATTACATTTGCTAAAAGAGTGGAAAGTTTGTTCACAAACTATTTTATAACACAATATAAACAATTCTCATAATCTATCAATTGAGAGAAATATAAATTAAATAACAGTAAAGAGAAAATTAATGATGAACGGATCACTTTTGATAAGCTTTGTTTGAATGATAGCACAAAAATACTTGTGCTTTGAAAAAAAGTTCCTAATGCCTATTTTGAAAGCACTCAGTTTAAAAAAAGAAGAGGGGTACCCAAGAAACACAAAAATTGGAAATTATTAATGAACAAGTCTTTTGTGGCTTGTATTTCCCATTATTATAATTATTAATAGAAGCACAGAAAGAAACATGTTTTTTTTTTTATTGATTTAGATTTTGTTTGATAAAAAACCGAAGATAAAATTTAACATTTACTCACTTGTTCCCATTTGTAGAGAAACAGCTACTTCGAAATGCGACATAATAATCTCCAAATTCAGGATAGGGTATGTAAATTTTCTGTCGGTGCTGATGTCTGTGAGCTGAGTTTAGGGTGAGCAGGGCACCATTGGAACAATTTTCTAAATTATTAATATCTGGGAAACCATCTTTAACAATGCACATTGACACAGTTGCTGTTTGATTCTCTGATTTGAACTGGAAAAAAATTATCATTTGAAAAATTCAGATCATTGTTGCACACAATGTTAAACTTTCTTTCTTGAAAATTTAATTGTATTAAAACCATTTGAGGAAAATGAAAAAAATAGATTTATTATGAAAATTTATGACTTGATTCTTTTCTTTTAGGAGGAATATCTATATAAAAAAAATAGCTTTATTAATTTCAAAATATTTTACCGTCATTCTAGGTCGAAGACAAGAGTTTCTCAGATTGTATATATTTATAAACTATATTCTTTATTGTTGTTTTTTGTAAATCAATTTTTGTTAATTTGTCAATTCCATTCATCCACTTTTTTCACAATTAAAATTTAGTTCTCATCACTTTTTTTAAGTTTTTGAGTTTTAGAAAATTAAAATAGAATCAACCTTTATTATAATTAAACTTTATTTAGAGCTACTTACAACCACTTGATAAAGTTTATTCTAAGTCTCCCTCTCCCTTTCTGTCCTCTCTCATAAATTCTGATGACAAGCATACAAACCCAATCTTGATATTGGAGATTACAATAAACAACACTTTTGTTTCCTTAAAAAAACTGTCAAGTGAACCAGATCCTCTCCACAATCTGTTTCCATTATTCATTTTTCTTTTTAAAGAATGTGTCTTAAAAGATTTTCTAAACAAGATCAGATTCTCTCTAAATAATGAATATATCAACAAAACTTGATCTGTTCTCAAAATGTTTTCCCATAGTTGAATCTTAAAACAATAAATTTAATTCCTCTTAAAAGAAAAAAATTTTTAATGACTATCATTGTTTTTTCTGCAAATATTGATTTCCATTTTATCAGTAAAGTGTGAAAGTATCTGTGTTATGCCAACCATTTTGTGAATAAATCTCCTTCCTTATATTCTTTAATTCCAATTATTTTTTTAAATAACTTTACAAATAATAATATTTTCTTTATCCAGAAACTATTTTGAAGAATAAAACTGAAAATATTGACAACTTATATCTTGAAAATAAAACAAAATAATTATATGAAAGAAGATATGCTAATCATAACAAAGAATACATACACAGGCACACAGGCACACAGGCAAATGCACAGAGAAATTTGTGGATTGATTAAATATAATAAAATATAAGTCTGATTTTGGGTTTCATCTGTTTGTTTCTGTTATTAGAAATGGAAAATTTTCATTATTTTCTTTGATGGACTGGAAACAAAAAAATAATTCTATAATCATTTATGAACTTACCATATGTGGTTTATTGAAGATCACTGAAATAGCTAGGGTCCCACCAGAGTTTGAGAGATATCTCACGTTAAATCCAGTCACTAAACTATAAGTATCAGGAACCATTATTGTATTATTCCTCTCTGGCATGAGGAAGCCATTTGGAAAAACATAGATACTGTTGAAATTCTCTGTTGAACTGCTAAACTGACCCAACATTGGCAAGGTGATACAATTGAATGCTGGGTTAGGATGTTGCCGGGACCGATTGATAAGGGATTCACGATCAGTAGTGTTGTCCATTAACCAAACGTGTGGTGCTTTGGCCTCACAACCTAAAAAAAAAGTTTTCCCAAAAAGTCATCCAAATGAGTTTTCAGAAAGTGAAAGATATTTTTAAAACTTGGTATCCCATAGAATTTGAAGGAAAGAGGATAAACTTTTTTAAAAACATAAATCAATCTCAGAAATACTTGAAAATATATGTAAAAATTCAATCTAAAAAAAGGCAACTTTTAAAAATCTTGTGACTGTTTTTGTTGTTGAGCGGAGAGGCCTCTACTCACTCATTTGGACTTGGATCAGTCTTCCTGTTGTTATAGAGTTTTTCACAATCTCAGACTATCCTGAGAAACCCAGTCCTCACCCAAGGGGGTAGCTCTGATTGAGGACACAGATCGGTCGGTGTGAGAATCAGGCTTAGGTAAAGAAAAATTCTTTTAAGTCAAATGCTCAATGCATCTTCCTGATTTATACACTACGAACCAACCTTGTACAGTGCCAAATATTCCTGAGTGGTCGCCCATCTTAGAACTGAATTCTGTTACTCTTTGCTCAAAATTGACATTTCCAATTGCTTTTTCAATTTCAGCCTGGGCTTCTTTATGCATTTGCATTTTGTCACAATCTCAGCACATAAGAAGAAGAAACAATTATTCAAAGCAAATTTTTTTAAATACAAACATTTTAAATCCATTACATATGGGAAATATATATAGAGAAAAATGAATATATAAATATACACATAAGATTTTTGGTTAGTTGTGAAGGGTTTTCAAGACAAGATGTGGAATTTTACTGTCTATTAAATAGAAAAATATTTAATAAAAGCCAAAACTCATTACATTCTTCATTAAGACTTCAGTGAAGTAGTTTTATCGTGTTTTTGTTTTTTATCATTAAAGTACTTCACAAGTAAAAGAAGAAACAAGAACTCACTTTGAGTAACAGCTTTCCATGACACTTCAACAGGAACTGAACTATTTATATCTCGCAGATAGAAGCCTACAAAATTGAAACCTGCAAGGTTTGGTGACATGACTTTTAGCCGACACTTCTCTGTTGAATTTGTGCAGTTGACCAGTAAATCATCTAAATCAAATGGTGGCATATTACCATTTCCTACTGAAACATAAATGGGGCACCCAGTTGATTCTGTATTATTAATTGTGCAGTTGAGGACTGAAAACTCATACTCATATGTCAATGGAGGAAGAGCCACCCTGAAAAAGAAAAACAAAAAAAGAGAGGAAAAAACAAAATTAGTTAAAAAATGGCAGGATTTAATTAAAAAGAATCAGATCAATTGTTAATTGGGAAACCAAGATTTTTTGTGATGAACTGAGAAGTTAAATGAACAAAGTGGTTGATTATTAGGATTACTTTGGAAAAGATTAAGGATGAAATAATTAAGGATTATGTTATTTTTGAACAGGAGATTACTTTTTTTAATACTGTTGTGGACAACGACAATAAAAACAAAAACACCATCATCATCATCATCATCATTATTATTAACAGCCAGACATTTGGTTCCAGTCATATTATTTTTATAGAATTTCATGTTTTCAGAGTTTATGTCTCATATCAAATTTTGTTCTGTGGTCATTTTCTTTGTTGAGAAAATTCCCTGCTGACATCAGCAGAATGGATCTAGATCACTGACAATAGAAATCACAGGGTCAAGGAGCAGCAGGCATTTTACAAATAAGAAAAAAGTGAAAGTAGAGAGTCATGAAAATTGGTAAAAAGAAAAGTTAGTGTTTAAAGAAATTAGTGGCTTGTTTCCTTAGGCATTCTTTTTGAGCTCTACAAGCGGTTAGAAGACCAAGTTCTCATCAGGAAGTAGTTTTGAAATTAGTTTATTTTTTAGAGTTAAGGCAGATTTAGTCTGAAAAAGGTTGCTTCTTTCTATCCATGGAAATGGAAACATTGTTTTGTACAAAAAAATTAATATAAAAGACCTTTATATGCTGAAAGGAAAAACCTTGTCTTGATTTACTTATTTCTGCCTTTTGTTTAACTTGCCTAAATGCCCAACACACTCTCTCCACAGAAAAAGTTTTACTTGAAGTTTCAACATATTGAAACTAGACAATTATTATTGGTTTTAAATCCGCTTGGGAAAAAAATTACCCCAAAACAGTTTTCTTTCAGTCATATTGGTTGCAGTGATGCACTATGGAGGCTATGTAGTACATGTATGTATACAACTTGAAATGCAATAAAAATATCTTTATTTACAATGGTATGAATTATACTCACTCTACCAAGAGTTAAATTAAACGATTTGTGTTTTCTTTATGAAAATTTATTCACAAAAAGAAAAAAACAGTTGTAGAAAGAACAATTTCTGAAATAAAAAAATCAACAAAGACTGATTAAACAAAATAGCCTAAATCATTTAACTTCAAAAAAACCTTTAACCTCATCAACCCTTATAATCAGCATTGAAAAATGTTTACCAGCATTAAATTCAGATATGACCTGAAACAAAGAAACCTTAAAATTTCTCACTAGAAACACTGTTGATGAATTTTCTAGCTTTCTATAAGCATATCCCACTGTAAGAGATAATTAAATATTTCACTTCATTATTTATATTTCATTAAATGCCAAATGATTTCTTTAACAAGATGTTGTAGAAAATCTTTTTTCTATTCTAAAAAAGTAAATGGTAAAAACTTAATTTTTATTCAAAAACAATATTTTTTATGAATTAGTACTTTTATTATATCAGTCAAATATTGAATGTTCAAATTAATGCAATGAGTTTTGATTATCGTCATTATTTAAAGTAAAAATGTGGAATAACATAAAATGATACAATATGATAGTAGCTTTGGATTAATAAATAGCAATTCAACAGAAATAAATATTAAATCAGTGTATTCTTAAATTAAATAAAGGTTAGGAATTTACCTAATTAAAGGTTAAGAATTTCAAGAGTTCATCTAATACATGAAAAAAGGCACATACGTCAAATATTCTGTGGGTTATTAATGAAAGTAAAACTTTTAAAAACTTGAATAATGATAATCTGCCAATTAAATTCATCTAACATTTCTTTTTTAGAGAATTTCATAACAGTAAATATTTGTAATTTTACATTAGCTAGAATAACACAATTACCACACTGTGACCCAATTTAATTGTAGGCTACATACTTTGGTATCAAAACATTATAATGAAAAAAAATATATTTCTTTGTACACTCTTAAAGAAATTTGATTGAGCACTTCCAAGATTGAAGTTGGATGCCTGTTGTTATTTACTATAGCAATAAGCAAAGTTCCTCCTTTCCAAAAGAGATGGGCACTTTAAATAACTATGGTAGAAATTTGATTTTTTTCCTCATAAATTGTTTCTGTGTACGAGTTCTAAATAAACCTAATTTTCATCAAGTTGCTTCTATTTTTCGAAAAAACATCCTTCATTTAATGTGTTGTCAAACAAAACAATGACCCAACATTCATATTGTATTGCAGGGAAAAGACATGTATCTGTTCTTTTGTTGTGAAAACAGATGGTCAAGCTAAAGAATGCATAGGTGAGAACCCCACAAAAGTGCTCTTCCTTATTTGTTTTTATGCATCATAATATTGATTCATTTATTTAGCTAGTTAACTAAAGAAATAAAAACATGTAAGCAAACTATTTTCAGTTGCTTTTTTTCTTTTGTGTGTGTATATGTGTGTGTATGAATATTGGCAATATATTGCATATACATATACAAATTTCTCTGTTGATTTGTTTTTTTTTAATCTTTCTGTATTTATGTATGGAGATTTGCCAGGAAATCTAGAGACGGATTTCAACCTCTTTTCTCCTTTTTATCTCTTCCCGATTTTTTCTCCTTTCTTTTCCCCCATCAACACCAAACAGCTAAATGCAGGTTGTATACTTAAACCTCTACCCCTCTTGAGGCTACATAGATCAAATAGAAGCATATTTTTCCTCCTCAACTTTGATTTCTAAGACATTTTGTATTGGAAACCAATAGTTGGTTCTTTCTTCCTCACACACTCTTTCAATGTCACTCTCTCCCACACATTCATTTCTCTTTTTCTAGAAAGAAAGAGGTTGACCTTTTGTTTAATCTGTTCAACCCCCCCCCCCCTAATACAAACAAATCTATGCTTCACTAGTTGTTTACAGTGGATAGAAACCAGAATTTAAAGATGATTTTACCCTGACTTGTTCTTACTTTTTTTCTTTCTTTTTAAATATCAAATTTTATTTTGAGTTTTATCTTCTGTTATATCCCCCTTTCACATTTTATTACCTATTTTTAGAATAACATGTAATTGAAGCAAATCCCCAGGATCCCATCATAAGTTTTTTTTCTCACAAGAAATATTCCAGCCTCAACTTAAGACTCATTTAGTAAAAGCCTTGAACCATAATTTTTCTGATGTAGTATCAATTTAAAAGTATTTATTTCTCTACAAAATATTTAACATACTAATAGCAGAAAACCATTGGTGAGCAGTTAAATGCTATACTTTTTTAATCTGGTTACATGAAACTGTTACATTCATTTCTACATTAATATTCTTGGAAGAGTAATAAGTTGTCAGATAAATAGACTCACAACAATTTTTATATCAATTCTTCAAACAATTAAAAATATTATTCAAGATTAGTTGCTAAAGATTAAATCAAAATAGTTACATTTCTTTTTTTTATGGTTGAACTTATATTCTCTTATGTTATTCTGGCTTATAGAGATGTCTATGTTGAACTAGTTGTTTTTGTTACCTGTTGACAAGCTTGTAGAGCAATCAACCTTTCAAATAGATAGATAGGATAAAATGAGACACAACGATCCCTGAGGAAAATCTTTTAGGAGCTATGAAAGACAGGGAATACTGTAAAGGTGTAGTGAGTTCAATCTCGGCTGAGGCTGCAAGATGATGATGAGAGCAATCAAACTTTCAAAAGGGAAATGATACCATTGAAACTGGTTTGAAGCCTTTAAAATATCAGAGTAAGATATTAGCAAAAGTATCTTTGCTTATTACACTGGACCAAAAGTTTAAATGGTTGGTCTATCTGGAAGATTCAGAAAACTCCCACCCTAGTTCCATAGTGCCGTGCCATTTATTGCATCATTCAACCCATGAAAGTCAAATTGAAGATGGCTTAGCCAGACACAGACTCAGTTGGTCTTGAGATATGATGAACCCAGCAGTGGTTGCAGAAGAACTTCACATCCAGGGAAGTCAATCAGCCGAAAAGACTTTCAGCTAAATTAAAATGCCGATGCGGCAAAAAAACACATGCAGAAAATGGCGAGAAATCAAACCAAGACTTAAAGCAAGACTCTAAGAGGCAAAGAATCGTTTATTTTCACCATTAGGTCTCTAAATGTTCACATGACTGACAGAAAGAGGCCAAAAAATGTGACTGCTGTGAATACAACACTTTTTTGAGAGATTCACATAAAGGAAAATGTACAATGTCAGATTACAACCAACAGCAACAGAGTGGAAACTATAACTGGATTTCAAATCTTCAAAAAATAATAATAAAATAAATAAAAACTATTAAATTGGTTATTTTGTCAGAATGTTGGAGAACAATAGAAGCAAGTACCATCAAGCTTCAATCCTTCCACACCAACTGCCTCTAAAGAATACTGAAAATATCTTGGTCCAAAAAAATCTCCAATAAAGATCTTCTGAGAAAATGCCAACTCGAAGACATGAGAATAATAATTGGGAAAAGGCAATGGAGATGGGCATGTCCTTTGGAAAGGCCCTTGATCCATCATTAAAATAGCGTTATATTAGATCCCGGATGGCAAAAGGAGGAGAGGGAGACTAAAAAAGACCTGGAGAAGAACAGTAGGAGAAAGAGAGAGAGAGGCTATGCGGCTTTCAAGGGGCAAGCTGGCTGGGATGGCCCAGGATAGGCAGAAGTGCAGAGACTTTGTTGCTGCCCAATGCACTATTGGGTGTAATGCCTGATGATGAGGATGATGAAATTGGTTATTTACATGTAATAAAAGCAAGCTTGCTTTAATGGAAAAAATACAAAACACATACAATTTAGGGTCTTTTTCAGGAATCTATTGCAATTTTCAGTAGCTTTCATGCAGCATTCAAAAATTTGTCTTAAGAACCCTTTAATCAACCCACAGTGGCAGTACGTCCTCCTTTTGATAACTGAAGAAGGCTAAAAGACACAAACAAAATGTTATGTTCTAAACTCTAAAGATGAGAATGAATATTCATGTAATAAAGTCTTATCTAAAAAAATTCCAATAAAGAACTAATTGAGTTTTGATTGAAGAATATTAAATCAAACAAATGAATACCCTTGTTTTTGAAAACAAATCTCCAGTTTGAAACTTCATTAAAATGTGTTTTAATAAATTCTTTCGGTAAAAGAAATTATATATGTTGTAATGGCTGATTTCCCTCCATGACTAGGGATGAGAGTGGAAGAAAGCAATTGACTATAGCATCAATGACATATGAATAGATGTAGCTTAATAGTAAATAAATAGTTCAGAAAAAAATTATAAGAAAAAATGACATTTGTTTAGCTGACAAAATTTTTAAAAAATGTTAAAAGGTTAGCAGAAATGGTTAAATAACTTGGATAAATGACCTTTAACATTAAGTATTGGTAAGAGACAGAAAAGGAGAGAATGGAGAATATGACAAGAAAAAAGTTTGAAATGCAAACACTGATATAAGAAAATTCTGATATTAAAAAAAAATGCCTTAAATACCTTAAAAAAAAAAAAAGAAAATCAATTTTTAAAAAATTTGTAATAGAAAGAAATATGAAAAATCCATCCTTAAACAGTTTTCATTTTATTAAGAGTTGTCTACCTTGGTTAAATATCAAATGAACAGCACTTGATGTGACTGCAAACAAATTAGGAGAGAATTAATGAATTAACAACTTGACATTATAGTTTCTATTAGGTTTATTTTTTTTATAGGCATTAAAATATATAATTGTAATTTTTTACGATTCTTTCTAAATTTCAAAATATAAAAATTATAATTAAGATAAAACATTTGGATTAAAATAAAAGTATCAATGAAATTTGCCTGTTTACAAGCAATTCATTACTATCATAAAACTAAGTTTATATATTTCATTTAACAGTGTGACAAAAAAAAAAAACAAACAATCCATCCTCCTACATAGATTATAGATATGATGATAGCAAAGAATTTTTTTTCTTCTTGAAAAGAGAGAATGGGGAGAACTAAAACAGCTATTATTATTATTATTTATTGTTATTATTATAAAACAGCTAGACATAAAGTAAAGCAGGAGGTAAGTTAGGAGAACAAGAAGAAGGAGCATCATGGAAGGCCCCACTCTCTGTTATTCATGTGTATATAAATACCGAGATAGAAGTAAAATTCTGACTGGCTAAGATGAAACCACTAAAATTGAAAAGATATTATTTTTGAAATAACAAGATATCAGTTGATGTCTCTTCATGGATCTAGCAGGACGTATTTGCATGATATGAAAGAATTTTGCTTCACTTGCCTTGGAAAGGGACACATTTTACAGAAAATTTGCATTCTGGAGAATGATGGGTGTGTTATGAAATAAATATTTACCCACAGATAAAAAGGAAGATAAATGTTAGAATGACAAATGAGAAATTTCTTTAAAAGGAATCATAAGTCAGGGTAAATATTTAATAAACGCCCATCTATATTATTGTTATGTCTGATAAAAGAGAAGGGAAATATTCATAAATATGAAAATTGTTTTCATGTTCAACATTGCGTGCCTTTTTCAAACAAGAAAAAATATTCTGATAAAAGAAAAAATATTTAATTATATGAAAATTTTCTTCTTATTCCATTTGATGTGGTTCATCATAAATGTAAACCTTTTTATAAACAGGTAAAGATTAAAATATTTAATCCTTAATCTTGACTTATAATTCCAAAGGATAAAATTACAATAGACTTTTCTGAGAATTTTCTTTTTACTCTTGTTTAATGACGATTTTCATACTTCAGTTTTTTCCATTGAATTTATTTTTTTGAATAAAAGCCTCCAATAATTTGGTATTATTATCTTTGATCATTGTTCAAGTCTTATTTTCATTTATTGGAATTTGATCTGTTTGGGACTTGGGTTCCATAACAGAAAAGGATTAACCAGTACTGAGAGTTTGGCTTATAACAATCTCCTCCAAACTGGTCCGATATATGACAGTGAAGCAACAGTTTGATATTTTAAATTCATTTCTTATAAGAATTATTTTACGATAATGGCACACGTTTTTCATCTAGTTAAAATTGTTTGTTTTTTTTAAATCCTATTTTTCTTATTTTGATTAGAATTATCTTGGAACTTTTTCCATTTTAAATAAAAATATACAACATATTAATTCATAGTAAATGTTTAAGAAAAAATTTCCAAAAAGATATTTCAATGATTTATTATTTATTAATGAAACAGATTGTTCAATATTTTAATATCTTAATTAATGATTTATTTAGCCTCATAAATAAACATCCTTGAAATTTAAAAGGAAAAAAAATAGTGTAAAAAAAGATATTAAAAAAAATATATATATAAAAATATATTAATCAATTGTAAACATTTCCTAGAAGTATATATTCAGAAAAAAATATTTTCTAGGTTTTCTGTATGAATTAAAAAACCTAATGTGATAAAACTATGAGGGCACTTCCAAAAGTAATACCCCTTATTTTTTTAAAGTTAAAGACTGATAAAGACAGGAGTGATACTATTAAAAGGAACAACCTTTTGTGCCCGAGTATTTATTTTTCTACATAGAAATTCTACTATTCTCAAGGCACATTTGACAGTGATGAATGAAGCTGTTCATTTTAGCATCCAGAGCATGCCTTGTCACTTCCATTGCTGTCGCTACTCTGAAATTGATAAACCCATCACCTATATGCACTGATATCAGTTACTACATCAGCTTTATAAATATTCAAGATTCGCCAGTGAATATTGATTCGTTCAATTTTTACTGCATGGAGGAATTTATTGATGCATCTCTGCTTCTGACGCACATTTATGACAAGGGTTGCTTTTTAGAAACTCACACTACCTACAAGACTGATGAAACTTTTAGGCGATGAATACATAAATTCATCAAAACTATGTAGTTTTTAATCCCTTCTAATCCCTTTGGTAAGAAAAAAAATGGAGGTATTACTTTTGGAACAACCCTCATTCATAAATTTATAAAACAGAAAGTAAAATATGATAATGCAATCATGTGCATTTTTAAGTGATATAAGGTAATTAAAAAAATACCTTTTAATCTACTAAAATGATTTGATTAAAATTGATCTTTTATTTCATCTATTATTCTTGGTTCTTATTAGTGTCTATTCAGTCATTTGTTTTTATTTAATGTGTATAAATCCTCATCATCACAAAGAAATATAGGATCGTGAAAGCTATCTGAATTTACTTGCCTTATTTTTTTAGATGAGTTTTAATTATTGAAATTTCACACTGATCCCAAGGGTCTTTCAGGCCTAGTAAAATATGGCTTTAGCTGTAGTAAGAGTAACAAGTTGGCTTTGCTCCATTCCAGTCAAAGACTCTATATTGCCATAAATCCCTGGTTATTTGTCTTTCTGCCCTAAGTCCTCATATCTGCTATTAGTAAAGTCTTTTCTAAAACCACTAATGCTTGGTAGGGATTCCTGAAAGCAAATTAACAATAAATATCTGTGAGCATTCCACTATTTCTGGATTCCTTGCGATCACTGACTACATTCTTTTTTTCCTGCTTTTTGTTCTTCATCATTATCATCATGATCATTCAAATCAATTGTATTGTTACTCGAATCTTTATATCCTAAATATACAATGTTTTGACTTATATAATTATTTATTGATGATGATTCACATGTTGACCCTAAATCTCATACTAAGGGCAGACCACAGCTTCAAAATCTATCACCATCTACTCTACATGAAAAGAAAAGCCCCTCTTTTCAGGATTTAATATTGAACACAAGCAACCAATTCTACTTGAAGAGATAAAGTCATGCTTAATACAAAGTAAGAGTAGAGAAATAAAAACAAGTGTTTGGGGAGTGGGAAGAAATCTGTGAACAGGTTTTTCAACTTAAGGTGAAAAAGCTACTGACCTTAAACCTCATATAAAACTGTGAAGAAATGTCAAATTTTCCAGAATCAACTAAAAACATACCAAGTGCTTGAGATCAACTATTCTAGTCTACCCCCCCCCCATACGTTGAGTAAAGGCTTTGGTTCACAGTTTGGAAAAAGCTCCTAACCATATCCTGTAATACAGGCAGAATGGCTGAAATATTATCAATATAACAATAAAGGATAAGAATATTTTCTTAGGCATAAAATCATTTAAAAGGTTCATATCCCTTTAAACTAAGTTGGCTGGCCAGCAAATCAAACTATTCCAGTGATGATTTAATTAGAACATCAAAAAGATAAAAGCTGCTTTGTAGAATAAGAACTATGAAAACTTGACACTTTATCATGGCTAAAGCAAACATGAAATGTTTTCAGTTGATCTTAGCAAATTTGACATTTTTTCTCTATTTCATCTGAGGGTTAAAGGTCATTGGTTTCTTTGCTCTAAATTGAAGAAGTTGTTCAAAGATTCCATTCTACTTTTGAATGACTTGACCCCTTTAGATTTTCTCACTCTCATTTTTGAATTAAACATAACTGAATAGTGCCTCTTCAAGCAGAAATGATTTAGGTTTAACATACACCCTAAAAAATGGCATTTTCTTGTCATGTACAGTAGTTAGTAATAGATGGATTTGGTGTGTTGTGATCAATCCTCAGGACACATATGAGATCTAGGGTCAATATGGGAATCAATATATAGTCTTTTTAATTCATTTTGATATTGTGGGATTTAAACTTTTCTTTTCTTTTTAAGTTATCTTTCCACATGTTTTATTTTCTCCTCTTAATAAATAGAAAATAAATAATAATAATAAAGTAATCTATTTGGTAAAGTATTTGTCTGTCTCATAATAGATTCGTCAGTCTTTACATAAATAAAAAAACCCAGAAAACTTCAAATAATTTCAAATGTATTCCTATGGAAAATTTTCCTAGAAACATTGAAGTCATTGACAAAACAATATCTGAAATAAGGGTTTTAAACCTTTTCTTAGTACAAAGGAATTCTTTTAAATAAAATTTAGTTGTTAATCTTGTTGCTTTAGAGTCACATTTGTAATAAGAAGGGTTCAAGTTTATATTTACTTGGTAGAGCACAAATCCAAGTTTGGCACAATACCATTTTAACATGCTCATCATAATCCTAGGCTTTTGTATTCAGTGTTACCCTTCACTAGGATGAGTTACTCTACTTGAGTTAATGGGTCTCATCTACTCGGGTTTTTGGGATCAGTGTTATCCCTACACCTAGATGAGTAACTCTCCTGAGTTAATGAGCCCCATTTGCCCAAGGCAGCTGAAAGTGAATGTGATAGTCTTGACTAGGATTTGAAATTGTGCAAAACAATTCCATAGTCCAAGCTTTTACCACTTGTCTACTCTTGCTGTCTAAAAAGTAGGGTTCAAGTTATTAAGTTTTAAATGCTAATTTAATTTGTGGATCAAATGGAAAAAGCTTCAAAAATATCTTGGAAGATGTGTTTAAGTTGGAGAGATAATAATAAAAATATCAGCACTTTCATCAGATGTTCACTGAAAACAGGTATTCTTAATTTTTCCATATAATACAAGTATGTATCAAGAAAAAGTGACTTACTTGTAATATTGTACTTTGCTACTAGATTCCAAAATCAGGGTGGTCTTTATGATGGTATCTGAGTGGACTTCATGGTAACCTGTCCGTGTTTGAGTAACCAGCATTCCCCGTACTGAATATTTACATTTTGACAGGATACCCTTTAAAAGAAGGAAATCAAAATGAAAAATAGAATTTTTAAAAGAGATTTCAAGAAGCATTTATAGAATTACTTTTAAAGAATTTGTGGCAAAATTTCTGACACAACACAAAGCAATGTACGCCAAAGAAAGATGTAATGGCCTCTGCTAATTTCTTTAAACGACCTGCTTTTATGGAGCCTAGGCACACCTCATTAGCATGCAGCTTTGTGAGACCATGTGTATGAAAAGTCACAGATGGCATCTTGGACTCTTCCTTTCTTAATCTTCAGGCCAGACAAATGTGATGACGTTTGAGAAGTAAGCCATTTTTATTTTCTACACAGAACTATATCAATTTTTTTCTGATATACATTTTAAAACAAACAAACAACAAATGATGATTTAGAAGTTGAATTGGAATTTCTAACAAATAAAAGAAAATCTTGTAGAGTTTGAGGCAAACTATGCAAAATGGGTGGTGGTATGTGAAACCAAAGTATTATTACACAAATCAGATCAGATTTTTAAGATCTTTTAAGTACCAAAAAGTTTTAAGTAGGAGCAATGGAATCCAAGCATTTTTATTGAATATCTTATCACAAAAATACAATTAAAGGTTAGAAATGCCATATTTTGAGTAAAAATGAACTTTAATTTAAATTGCATGGAGAGCCTGTGGGTTATTTTGAAAAGGCAGATTTACGAAAGTGGTAAATTGTATAAATCAAAAGATAACTTGTGGAAGGCTATTGTAAAGGTGGCAAAATCCACTGAAACGTGAAAATTTAACATCATTGATGGACAACAAACTTCTTTCTTTGATAGAGAAAAAAAAGAGAATAGCTCTCCAAGTGAAGGGGCATCACATTGTTTTAAAACAGATATTTCTTGAACTTAAAAAATTCATGTTTAGACAATGTAGATGTGTTAGTATACAAATGCAGGCTTTTAGTAATGAAAAAAAAGTACAGAACTGTGATTTGACTCAAGCTTATAATTTATGTGCTCTTTATCAATCATGATGCAATAGTTATTTGCTTAAAGAGTTTTCTTTTTTTTGACTCAATGTTATCTTTTACCAAAATAAATTGCTCTACAGACTTAATGGGTTCCATTTTACTAGAACCAAAAATGAACATAATAATTGGAATGAGATTTTAACTTGTGTATAATGAATCCTAAGTTGAAGCATTTAATTAATTAGTCACTGAAATTACTTTAAGTACTTACATATGCTTACATCTAATCAATCGGACAATTTAAAGTGAATTTTGGCTTTATTTTGATTTTCTAGTATCAGCGCTCCTGAAAATTCTTCATTAAACCACATGACTTCCACAAAAAAACTTGCGATAAAACCTTACCTTCTGTTGTATCTTTTGATTTGGTGTTGGTAGGAATGCAGCTGCAAACCATGGCCCTGGTCTTGGTGCATCCATGTTGATGACTGTTGTCCTGTTATCTGATCGTAGGATAAACCGTTCAGAAAAAGAACGCTTAAGATAAAAATTTTCTGGGAATGTTTTATTGTTGATTTTGATGATGGGGAAGCTGCCATACTGAAGAAAGCTGAAACAAAAAGAAAATATAGGGTTTTAATAAAGATGAAGCTTTGAATGGATTTTAGTGATAAATTTTATCAAATTTATTCTTTGGAAAGGTATTGATCCTTGCTTTAGCTATGGATTAAATAGTGCACACTATGTTACCTAAAAACAATATGTGTGGAGAAAAGAATGTTTATCAAAAATGATACTTATTGGCATAAAATGATGTAAAAAGTCAATATGTTGTAAAACAAAAAAACAAACTTTTTTTTAAAGAAATTTTTTACCCAACTAGACATTTTATTATTTATACAATATTGTTTTTGTATTAATTTAAACATTCTCTACTAAATGGGTTGAAATTATCTTCATTGAACTTGCTGGAATATTCATTTTTGTATGTTAACAAAAATTCTTACTTTTAATCAGATTATTTCAGCAGTGGAAAAAATCTTTAATTAGGAAAATAAATTAACTAAAATGTATAACTGGTTTAAAAGATTGAAAGAAAATAAACATAAAATAATGAAAAAAGAAAGAAAGTAATCAAAAATAAAGGACTGGCTGACAGATAGACAGACTTAAAAAACATAGATAGATTTTAAAGTTATAGGTTAAAGAAATAGACAGATACAAGAATATGTGGGTATGAATTGCTAGATAAAATTATATTTAAGGCTAGATAAATAGAAATACTTAAGGATAAATAGATAGACAGATAAATAGATAGACAGATAAATAGATAGACAGATAAATAGATAGACAGATAAATAGATAGATGGATAAATAAATAGATGGATAAAGAGGAAGATAAAAAGAATAGAATCAATAAAAATTGGACAGTTAAGATAGACTTTAAAAAAGAATTAAATATTGAAATAGAAACAATTTTTTTAGTTTGGAAAATATGTAGATAAGATGTGTTAAAATTTGTATTAATGAAATATTATTTGCTTAATTTAAAGATCTCACAGAAAAGCATTCATCTTAATATAACTTTTGTTGTGTGCACATTGTTTCAAACAACATATTCTTTAGTCTTCTTCTACAATTGCCTTTTGTTGTCATCAGCATCAATGGATATGTGATATCTCAAAGGGATTAATCGTTTGATCCAAATATTTCCCGCGGCTTATTCTTCACAGCAAATAAAAGAAGAGGAGATAGATTCAATTGAAACCAAAAGAGATTAGGTTTGATAACCAATTATTTGTAGAATTAGAGAGACTGAGATTAGGACAAGAAGGGAAAGTGACAGAGACGATGAGGGATGGGGGCAGGAATGTTAGTTTTGTTTAACACCATTTCAATTACTTCAGACATTTAATCTAAGAATAAAAATTTTTGCATTTATCTTTTTTTTTAATTAACAGCCTGCTAGAAGAACAGTTGTTTTACTATTTAAACCAGAGTTGTAAAAAATAAGAGGATTCAAACTTTTCAAAAAGGTATTAACCCTGACATGGAATCTAAAACACTCATTTTAATTTGGACTCACACACTATGTCTATACTAAATTGGGTTGGATTTTTGTGTTATGGTAATTCCACTATTAGTCCTTTCATTATAAATAGTACATTATGTAAAATCATTTTTGTGGCATTTGAACAACTATTGCCAATGTTTATCTGATTAAAAACAAACTTTTGCCAAATTTAATATTTTATCAATTGGTCAATAGCATTCTAGTACTGGTTTTGACCTTCCATAGATTTTCTATAGAGGTGATATTTTATTTTAAAAGATAGCTTTTCCCATTAACTGACACAATAAAGATTTTCAAATTGCAAAGAGATTGATTCCAAAAAATTATAGTTATTTGAGAAATGTACACAAAATAAAATAGTACTAATATCATTTCAACCAAAGCAATAGAAGGGTTTTTTATATTTGAGGAAGTGGCTTTTATCCAAACTCAATGCTCTAAATCTGCTAGTTTCAATACATCATTTTATTGTTAGATTGGCAGCATTTATACAATAATTGCTCAGTCAAATGGATTAGAATTATTATCTATATTAAGTACACTTTCTCCTTCAAGATACATAAGAAATAGCATGTAAATTGTTAGAAGGTAGCAATTATTCATAACACTATGAACTAGTGTAATTAATTGGGATGATTTGGCATGACTGATTAGGTGCTGCCACTTTGGCACGGGCGGGTGGGGGCGATTTGGTGCAGAGATAATTTGGCGTGGACCACTTTATACTGAATTTTTATAGAGATTTTTTTTTTTTTAAATAAACACAGTTAGGTTTGAAGATGTTAATGTTTAGAGTAAGACTCACTTACCCTTTACATGTATATAAGAAAAATTATATTTTTGGTTAATAATTTTCTGATTGATTTTTAAGAATTAAATTGTTTTTATTTAATTATTATTTACTTTAAACAATTTAGCTAGAGTTAAAAAATTATAACCTTATGAAAAATGCCATATTTAAATTTTGATTTTTAATTAAAAAATTTCAATTTTGTTTTTATTTAAAGAAAAATATCTTAGTTTACTGAATTGATTTTAAAGATGTAAACAAAACTTTGACTACATATCGACACCGAATCATTTTGGTGCCGGAATAGTAGCACCGAATCATATCAAACCCAATTATATTGGATGGTTTTGTGAAACCCAATTATATTGGATGGTTTTGTGAAACTTTTTTAGCCATTTAATACTAAGAACAAAAATATTTTGATAAAAATATTTTTTTTTCTTAACACAATGTTTGAATGACACAAATTGCCTTATTTAACCCATAGCTGAAGGAAATAAGGAGATTTATATTTTTTCTAATATTTATTATATATTTTAACATAATTGGGATTGGAAGTCATATATTACAAAACTAAAACCACAGTATTTATATACTTGCACAAAAATCACGGTATTGGTACACTTGCCCAGCATTTGACAGAGAAATTATTAAACAGTAAATTTCTCATTAAATTTTTACAATGTCTGTAAAAAGATGAAGCTTTCAAAAGTTTGAAAAATAAAGTTTGTCAGGAGTTATTTTCTTACTTACAAATGAAGAAGCGTTACACAGGTTTGTATGAATGTTGAAAGTTTGACATAAGGCATGTGTTTGCTAATGAAAATGTAGTAACAGTAAGGAGATGGTTGTTCTTTTTGTTGCTGATGCTGATGATTGCAATGTTGGCTGTTGTGACACTGAACAAGTTAGTTGGAGCAAGCATGGCTGAAAAAATGGCCAGTGGAATCATTCTGTCAGGGACAGCATGGCCCCGGAGTGACATGTACCATACCGGGGTGCTAAGTGAGAGAGAGAGAAAGAATGAGTGTTTCTTTTTTCCTTATTAGAGTTAGTTAGAGAATAGGCTCAAGAATTGAAGCAGAATATGCTTTTATGAGCTCTATGTCCTGGGTTGCATGACTTAACAGGCTTAGCTGATGGAATCCCTTTCTTAGAATACATTGACCAGAAAGTGCGTAGGCATAAAGAGCAAATTTGCGCACTGCATCTTTAAAGGTTGAAGTGTTAACATCCAGTTAACAGATAGATGAGTTTTGTGTGGTTGTTGTGAGTAGCCTACCATTGCTGTTTCATTAAAGCTATGGCAGGGCTACGATAAGGTGATTGTATAGAGTTTTATGATTATTCAACATTTGTCTAGAAAAAGATATTTTAATGTTGAAATGAAATCAAAAAGTTTATTTAATCAAGAAAATGCTGATTGTCATTTTATGGGCTGATTCCTTCTCACCCTTTTGTTATGAAAGTTTTCTTTCAAATAATTATGAATACAGATAAAGCATTGTAGCCAAAATGTTGTAAATAATAATAATAATATAATAATATTGGTAAGCTAATTTTTCAGGGAATAAAACTTGTGGGTTGATCAGGTCAATAATGGTAGTCTAAACATAGAATAGAAATGGGAGAAAATATTTATTTGTATAGCAACAAAACAATTTATTTGGTTGTTTTTTTTATGGAGTTTTATTGTTCTAATGGTTTATTATTGATTCTAATCTCACTTATTATCAATAACAAAATGTCAAGTACTGCCCCCCCCTTTATGCCAAACCCATCACCTTTCGAAAAAAGGATTTTTCTGTTGATGAATTACTGCAGTCATTATGAAGCTTGTGGATGGGAGCTGGAATTCATTTACACACTTAGCATCAGAAATGACATTTTCATAAAATTGCCCAGTTCATAACATTCATAGTTTTATTTAGTAGGAAGTGTTTAATTGAAGTTACAGATCAAATTTCTTTTTCAGAGTGGACGCAATAAATGAATGCTAAAGTAATTTGTAGTGTTAGCCTGATACAAATCAATTTTCACTTATGATTTTATTGATATAACCAAGTCTTAAATCAATTTATTGTTTGCACTAATTGCTTTTGTCTACAAGTTGAAAGTATGCTGAGGATCAAGTCTGCCTAGCAGAAAAGTTAAGTCATTCAATTTTTGAATTCTAATAAATTATCTCAAATCTTTGTTGTTTTGTTAGTTTGTTTTTCTCTCTGCAAAAGCTATGAAGCCTGAAACCATTTTGATTAGCATTACCTAACTTTTTTTTCTAAGGCAAAAGAAAATTTTAAATTGCATGAAAATGGATAAAAAGAAAACCTATGGTAGTTCGAAGAATGATTAAATAAGCATTTAGGATACAATATAATGTAATCTTATTGGATGGCATAGGTCAGCATTATGTTGGAATGGCAAGTAGGTTAAAGTATCATTAAAAAATCCTAAATTTCTGCATAATTATCTGTTATCATTCTTTTTTCAATAAAAAGGTCTTGAAGTCAGTTTTTTTTATAACAATGAACAATTTTAGTGTTTAGAAATGTAAAAGAAAAAAATTTGTGATTTCTAGCAACCAGATGTGGGTTGTTTTTTGGAATCCTTGTGATGAGGCACAATAATTTATATATTTATTATGAGAATTAAACATAGTAAATCTAACCAATAAAAAAGGGCCATGGTCTGCATAATAAACATACAAAAAATGAAGATTGATTATTTAACTTATGAAGATTGGAAAGGAATATAAAATAAGAAAAAAAGGACCACTCAAAGCTTACGGTCATTTGAAGTTTGCGTCAGATGCATAACCTTAAGAGTTAATAAAGAATTAAAATATTAAATTTAATCCCAATAGAAAGTTCTTAATTTTGTGGAAATGATCATAAAATATAAAGGAAATATTTAGTATATTTTGTCTCACTTAATACACCTTTACCATTTAAGAGACAACCATTTATGGATTATTATAAAATGGAATGTTTTTAAACTTGTATATGTATGTGTTATGGTTGTCTCTCTCTCTCTCTATATATATATATATGTGTGTGTGTGTGTTTGTGTGTGTGTGCATGTATGTATATATGTATGTATGTATGCTTATATATATGTGATAGAAAATTATAAGAAAAACAAAAAACAAGAATGTATATTAATGGCAACGCATTTTGGATGTTTTTGCTTCTTCAGGGCAAATTTATTATTATTGTTATTATTATTTTGTCTATCAGGTATTGTTAGGGACAAATAATAATAACAATAATAATAATAATAAATCTGCACTATAGAAGGAAAAACATCCAAAACGCGTTGGCACTAATATACATTCTGTTTTTTTGTTTTTTCTCATAATTTTCTATCATATATTGTCGAGATTTCCTATATTTCTATCATAGACACGGAGTCAACGGGGGTTGACAACTGCCAGTTTCACGCTGTGCGTTCTTCAGGTCGAAAACTGGCAGTTGTCGACCCCTGTTGACTCCGTCTCTACAATTAACTAATATAAACGCTCTATCACTGATATTGAGCTCTCTAACTATAATTTTAAGCAACCTTATTACTTAGAATAATGTATATATATATATATT
>JAUZSX010000005.1:2181599-2192298 GCA_034780655.1 Idiosepius hallami | reverse complement strand
TAAAATAGGCTTAAAGTAGCAACTCTTCTTACAGATTCTAGGGTATATTTTATATATGACCATTATTTAAAGATCGACCCATCTCACTAAAATAGGCTTAAAGTAGCAACTCTTCTTACAGATTCTAGGGTATATTTTATATATGACCATTATTTAAAGATCGAACCATCTCACTAAAATAGGCCTAAAGTAGCAACTCATCTTACAGGTTCTAGGATATATTCTATATATGACATTTTGTGGATATAACAGACTTTTCATGTGCTATTTACACTTAGAAATATAATTTGGAAAGTTCTCAAATGTACAGGACGTTTTAAACACATGGTTTATCTACCAGCACTACCGGGCCACTGGGCATTGTCTAAATACCCTTGGCCAGTCCACCACTGTCTGCCTCAGATATTTAGGAAGTTGAGCAGACAAATTCAAATCTACATTACAGATATATGAAAATATATTATTTGTTTGTTCTATTTAACTGCATATTAATCTTTTTAGGCATCAAAAGTGGAGCATTGGTAAAAGCTTGGGGTCTGGAATGGTATAATGTGAGTTCAAATCCTAGCCAGAACCATTGCATTTCTCTTAAGTTACCACGGAAAGGATTTCATCTAGGTGAAGGGCAAACTGATTACAAAAAGCCGAGGAATCTAAATGATATAAAATGTCCTTGTGCTTAACTTGGGTTGGTGCTCGACCAAGTAAATTTAATATCAAACCTTCTTAGGTTAATTAATTCCGATTATTCGTCCCATCACTAGGTCAAACTTTAAAAACTAGATTGAAGAGTGTCCAGGCATGTGGGTCTACATTGGTCATTGGAATGTCATTATAATTGCAGTTCGTTAAAATGATATTCAGCTTTAAAAAAAATTTTACACCAGCTTTTTTTTTTTTTTTTTTTTTTAGACAGAAAGGAAAGATTTCTTGTAATTATAAAAAAAAGCACACAAGGAGCATCAAAGCAACCCTTAAGCAAGGCCAGAGAATAGTTTTGGTATAAAATATAAAAATAGTGAATAAGTGCAATGAAAATAAAAGAGAAAAGGTTCAAGGAAATCTTTCATGATGAAGAATGCAAAAAGGTGAACATCAACATATTAACATTTAACAATGCCTAAGAACAATTTAATGTTTGTGGTGAACAAAATAGGCAAAAAAGACCCTGAATCTATGAAAATGATGATCAAATTTCCAAATACAAAAACATTGTATAAATTCTGGTGTGATGGAAACCAATAACAGCTTGGAGGATAGTTCACTAGAAGGACAGAAAAATATTTGGCCATTAGAAATAAACTATTGCAAGAAAGCAAGAAGAATTGGGGGTTAAAAAAGGAAAAAAATAGCTTCTTTTAAACAAGGTGTGTGTGTGTGTATATATATATATGTGTGTGTGTGAGTGTGTATATATACATATATATACATATATGTGTGTGTGTGTATATATATATGAGTGTCTGCATGTGTGTGTATATATATATATATATGTGTGTGTGTATGCGTGTATATACATGTGTGTATATGAATATATGTATGTGTGTGTATATATATATATATATATATATATATATATATAGTTGTGTTTTAAGTTTAGATCTCACAACTAAGTTTCTTGTTAAAATTGAGGAAAAAATTGAACTAAAAATAGCCAAAATAAAAATTGAAAATTCTTTTGAACGAATTATGTCTAAATATATATAAATATACAAACATACAGACATGCATACATCTCTACAAGTCTTTATATATAATTTCTATCTCACTTATTCCTCAAACACCAAAGATAGTTAGGTTTATGGCCTTATCATTTCCCCAGGGTTTTCCTAATCGGTGTTTCCCTTCAACTAGATGAGTAACTCTCACTGAGTTGACGAGCCTCTTCCACCTGGATTTTTGGAATCAATGTTTTCTCTAAGTAATCATAATTGTTTTGACAAGGATTTGAACTTGTATAATACAAAATCCAGAGTCAAAACTTTTACCACTGCTCCACTTTTATAGCCTTTATGTATGTACCCACACATGCATATTTCCATAAGTGTGTATGTATTTTATACTACATAAATACATACCTAATTTCCATAACCTGTATAAACACAAATACACACACATTATTTAGATTAGTGTAAGTGTGTATGTATGTGTATATATATATATATACTTATATAAACACACACCAGATTTCCATTTGTATGCACACAAACACACAATGAAATCAATATACACACACACATATATAAATACATACTTATATAAACACACACCTGATTTCCATATGTATGCACACAAACACACAATTACATTACTCTCTTTCTCTCTCTCTCTCTCTAATAAGAAAAATAGAAATTATGTATGTGTGTATATATATATATATACATACATGTACAAATATAAGAAACAGAAAGCAAAAGAATAGAAAGAGAAATAGTACAAGGTATATACCTGAATATGAGATACAAACCCTGAGGATCATGTCGATTCCAATATCACTCTATTTTTCAATTACATACAATTTCAAGTAGTACTTTCACTTGTTTGTTCCTCTTAAAAAAACCACACATCAACACACACTAAGACATCAACACATACTTCAATACCCAAATGCAAATGTATATTTCTATAAGTTATAATGTTATAAAAAATGAAAAAAAAAAATCCCCGTCTCTTCCCACTTTTAGATAAATATTGACTCGATTAGCATAATCAAATCAGTACAATGTCGATGCTTTGTCGACAGCTAACCTGTCAGAACAGTTCTCCATCTCCAAAAATTTTGATAACCTGGTTAGAAAACGAAGAAAAAGTCTATGTAGGAAGGAGGCAGGGTCACACATCGATTTTTTTTTTATTTATTTTTTTATTTTATTTTTTATTTTTTTTAGCCAGCAGCTCCTTCTTGGAGTGAATAATATCTTAGTTTGGGTGTTAGTACTTCAAGATTAATTGAAGAACTCTCTCTCTCTCTAATTCTCTCTCTCTCTTTCTCTATATTTCTCTCTATTTCTTTCTCTCTCTCTTCCTATTTCTCTCATCCTCTCTCCCTTTTTTTCTCTCATTCTCTCTTTCTTTCTTTCTCTCATTCTCTCTTTCTTTCTTTCTCTCATTCTCTCTCTCTTCCATCTTTTTATTCTCTCCCAATCTTTTTACCTTCTGAACAATTCTATCTTTATTTCTGTCTTCTCTTTTTTTTCCCTACAAGATGGGCTCAGAAGAAGGACAAGTGTTTGATTACATATGTTTGACATACCTTTCTTTTTTTTCCCTCATTCTTTGCTTAATAATGCAGGTCCCAATCAGCAGTTTGGCCTTCTGAGAAGGATTATTGTTTTTTAGAAACAAGAGAGCTCCATACCTGAGTTACTATTAGCCTCCAACTATATATTTTTTGTTCATTTTCTTTTGAATGATTTACCTTTCACTTGTCTCAAGAGAATTCCTCAGGCATATATATATATATATATATATATATATATATATATATAAACAAAAAAAATCTAAGTCAATTATTTTTTGTTTTCGAGAATGAAATTTTGCTGTTACCTGCAATATTATATTATATTATGGAAAAATGAAGTTGAAAGCAAGGCAAAAGAAATTAAGAAGAAAAAAATGAAAACAGGTTCCATGTTGAACACCTTTTTGCTATTTTCCTTCTTAAGTATTATCTTCTTAAAATAATCAAATAAACAGCGATGACTTGTAGCAAAAATTACTCTGAGTTTCTGCTTCAGAAAATTTATTGGTTTTAATATTATGTAAAAGCAAAATAAACTTACGTGGCAGGCCAATATGTAAATATTACATTCCAAAGTGGTTGTCTACATAGTCGTAAATTTTATGTTCCAAAACTAGTTACCAAAGATGGCCATCCAGTTAGAAAGGTATGATCTATTGATTGCTATTTCAAACTTCTCATAACACTGATGATACATTTCCTTAAAAATGCAATTCCTTTAAGTTAAGTTGGGTTAGAGAAAATTATTTCAGCAGTCACCAGACAGTAGACTACCAGTAGGGCTTATTAGCAGACATTCTGGTCGTGTCATGATGGAATCATCCCCTAGTTTGTTAGTTTGTGTCTGTTTTATGGCATATCAACCTTTTGTTAGATAATTCAATGCCAAGAAAAATTATTGTATACACATTTTTTTTTTTTTTAATGACACAATATTGAACCCATAGCTGGAGGGAATGTGGGCATTTATACCTTCCTCAAAGGTATAAATCCAATTATGGACACAAATGGAATGGCTAGGGTTCAAACTAGCATACTTCAATTCCGAAGCTCAACTGCCCCACCACTAGGCCAAATGGACTTCCCTTGACCTGATTTGAAGGATAATGCTGAATAGAGGT
This sequence comes from Idiosepius hallami, assembly GCA_034780655.1. Classification (NCBI taxonomy): domain Eukaryota; kingdom Metazoa; phylum Mollusca; class Cephalopoda; family Idiosepiidae; genus Idiosepius; species Idiosepius hallami. Next base: position 2,187,936 of record JAUZSX010000005.1, on the reverse strand, counting down.
CATCTCAAGTTGACTGACTGCTAAAGGTTTCTTGTAAAAAAAAAAAAAAAAAGAGGGGGCTCTTTTTCTAAATCCCTAATGTCCTGTGATGATTTGAAACCAGACTTGATAATATTTCAATGAATTACTGGTACATTTTTATTCAATTATAATTTGACATATGTTCTTTAAATGCCTGAGTGCCAGGCCTTCCAGCTTCTAAGACAAATTTCAATCTAATAAATAAAAAATAAGGCAGAACCTAGATTGTGCAAATTGTCATCTCTAAAATAATCTATGCAAAAAAAATAAAATCTTTATTATTGGTTTACAGCTTTTACAATTACACCCTGGAGATACCATATTCTGTGAAGAGTCATTTTATATCAAATGTTCAATCCTATTAGTATGTATAAAAAAAAGTTTGAATTTTAGACCCTATGAGTCAATAGGATTTTTATAGTCAACAAGATTAGCTTCCCTGAACACTAATCAAATCTAATATTAGACATACATCGATGTTTTTTTTCTTTTAATATATAAATGAAATAAAAGATATACAGTAAGAAAATTAAGATTGAATATCTTTTGGTAATAGTATACCAAAAACCTTTAATGGTAAGTAATAGTGAATATGTACCACAATTCATAAACTTATTGCTTAAACACAAAGACTGGTTGTCAACCATTATTATTTTTAATTTTTTTTTTCTTTTTGACCTTTTAACCTCTATGGGTTATTTAAGGTCAGTTGACTTTTTAAAGGCATTTTTCATTATTCAGATCTGATATATTTTTATCTCTTTCAGAAATTTAAAAATATTCTCTTAATTATTATATACAAATGGATTTTTGAGTTTTTCATATTATTAGCGTTGAGAAGATTCTATCCAAGGTTTGTGAGTGCTATTGATAAGGCATTAAATTTTTGAAAGTCTGAGTTTTAAATGTGAGTAATGGTTTCAAGTCATGTTGAAGGCACTGGTTCCTATCAGGTCACCAAATTCAAGCAATGTCGAGCCTAGACAGTACTTAGTTTGCTGACAATTTAGGAATAACCAGGTACACCATCTTGCACCAGGATATGGAAATTGCCAGGTTAGTGTCAGGAGGCACGGTTAAACCTCTGAGAGGAACAATGCAAAGAAGACCTTAATGGTGGATAGACAGAGGACAATGGCTGTCTTAAAACCATAACTTGTAACTAGACAAAAAAATCACTTTATCAGTCTATAAAAGTAGTGAAGGTGATTTTTGTTTCTAAATATTGTCTATAAATTTATAATAGATTTTTCCAAAGCAAAATTCAGTTCAATTAGTTGAATTGTTATTTCAATCTTAACCTTTGATGCTGAAATTTTTGCTAGCTTGTTCCTAAATCTGACCAATCACAATTCAGCTTTTTATTTACTTTGACAATATTTACTGCATCAGTTATGCTTTTATTAAAAGATTGCGATTCTAAGAATTAAGTTCTTAAATGTGAAACATCTGTTCTCAGAGAAAAATATTATGATGTTCAGAGTGGTATTGACAATCATTCGCCTATTTTTGTTCTACCATCCTGAGTGTAAGTTACATAATAAAAAAAAACTAAAGTAATATAGACCTTTATGCCTGAAATCTAATAATAAAACATGGATTTTATTACGGTCCTCTACCCATTCCAGCAAAAATTGATTTTCAATAAAATATTTATATTTAACAATAGGAGCAATGATTAGTAAAATGACAAGAATTAAGCACAATAGCTTGACAATAAGATCTAAGAGCTTGATATGAAGAGATCTTCCCATCGATGGAGTCCATAGTTAAATTTAAAGGCTCATTGCCTTGCCAACTGTAAGACCTTTTCTAAGGAAAGGCCAATGATTTAGGATGTACTTGAGGTCAATAAGCGATGCTCTTTGCTTCTCTATGGTCATTTTGCCAAAACTTTCTGCAATGAAATGTCTCGGGCAAAATTGTGAGAATGTGCTTTTTGTCAATTGCCTGGCTGCCTGCCACTTACAAGTATTCCACGAGTTTCGGACAGGAGAATTTGCAACCGGTCGTAATTGCAGTGGCTAGTTTGGAAAAATAGATCAAATATTGTGACTATTTGAAAGAGAGGGACAAATCAAATTCCAAAAACCTGATTGTTAAACAAGATTTCAGCTGAAGCATCCTTTGACCACCCTAAATGTCATTGAACTTGGATATAATAATTAGGAGTCTTCACAGAATTTTGAACTTAACCTTTAATTCAATCCACGGCGGTAGACCATTCTCATTCTGGTTATCAGGATGAAGAAATAGTGTCAAGTCTTGAAATGTACACTTTGTAATTAACACCACCTTTGTGTGGGATTGAAACCTTCACTTTTTGATAATGCTCAGAACTGTAAAAACACTTTATAGGTTGTAGAAATAATCCATTGAAAATAATCATATTTTTTCTTTTTAATATTCTTAAATTTAATTTTTTCTAGTTTTTTTTTATAAAAAAAAACTTAATTGCAGTTGTAGTAACAAGAAAAATTTAATAATTATATTAAAAAGAAAAATTTTAATTTTTTATAATGGAATATTTCTGAATAAGGATATTTTTAAAACATTCAAAACATGTATTAAAACAGAAATAATAAATTAATTCAACCAAATTTTGCTTGAGAAAGTTATAAAAAATTTTCTATTGATTTTATGCAATTTAAAAAAAAAAAAAAAAAAAAAAAAAAATCGCCCATTGCTTTTAGAGGCCATAAAAAGTGATTTTATTTTCTGCAATCACTGCTTAAAAGTCTGTATTCTATTTAATCTTTGAAGATTTTATGATGGTCTAAGTGACATTCTTTTTTTCTTTTTTGTGTTTTTTGCTTACATTCATTTCCTAAAATTAGAAAATTATTCATGCAATTTCCCTAAAATTAAATGATTGATTTGTTTTTAAAAGCATATCAACCGTTTTGATCATTTAATGCGAAGAACATCATCATTCAGCATTTTTTTTGTTTTTTGCTAGCATATGTTTACAAGTCCACTATAGCTAGATTGAATAAGGAATTCATACCTTTCCCAAGAGTAATCGATGAAAAAAGTGAAATAAACACACTGTTTAAACCTTTTTGTACTTTATTGGTTTTTTTTTTTCAAAGAATACTTCTTTGCTTAATTTTTTTAAATGCAGACAAAAAAAATGAAGTTATTTTGTTAACACATTTTCAATTTAATGAATATTGTTAAAAATCTCATATTTTTCATGCCTGCATGCATACAGTTGACAAAAACCTGTCTCTCCAGTAATTTGTCTTTATAATGTCATACAATAAAAAGACATTTTTTTATTGTTTGTCATGTAAATAATTATGTGAAAAATGCATTGCTTTTTCTAGCATCCAAGACTTTTTTGTTTTTTGTATTTAAACTTTTTTTTTTAAAAAAAAAAGCAAACTTCTTTACACAGCGTTAGAATATAGACATTTAAAAAAAAAAGTTTAATTAAAAAGAACAGAATTCTTTTGTCTAATCATTAGAAAGCTGGAAAAAAAAGAAGGAAAAAAAGGAAAACATCAGCAGAAAATTGTGAAAAAAAAGAAAGAAAAAAAAAACATCAAAATAGACAGAAAAATTCTCTCCTTTATAATGAAACTTGTTTAAGTGAAAGAATGCTACCTAAATATACATATTTAAGAATGATATACATGTAGATATATTAATATCTATCTACAGAAGCACATACATGCAATCTTAAAACACAAATGTTTTCGAATAGAGTAAATCATTAGACAAGTTTTTTTTATTTCATTTCAATCATTTTCAGATAAGAAAATTGAATAATAATAATAATAATAATAATAATAATAAAAATTTAGAAAGCATTCATTGGGTAAATCTACATTTTTTTTTTCTAATTCTGAGGTGGGTATTATTCTCGTCATAAATACCCCTTTTGTTATCAATATAATTGTTGTAATGATTTTGTTGTTTTTTTTTTTAAATGCTTGCGACAAACAACTTATCTGTCTGATTTTCTTTCTATTTTATTTTTTTTTTTTTTGGTTTTAAACTGAAATTTTTTTTTCTCATGCATAGAATTGAAGTGAGCTCTTAAAAGAATACAAATAAATTCTTAAAAAAAACAAAAATTTTTTTTTACTGTAAAAGCAGGAAGAGAAAAAAATTAACGAAGGGAAAGAAATAAAGAAAAAAAAGTTAAATTCTCTGGAGGAAATAAATATGTATTGAAAAGGTAATTTATAGAAATGAAAATTTAAAAGATTTTTTTTTTCAGGCAAACGTATCTAAAATCTTAGAATACAACTGTACATTTATTCATTGGAGGTTTTATTTATATATCAATGTATATAATCATTGGAGATTTTTTTACAACATTTGTAAAGATAATAGCATAACTATTGAATTGTGTGTAAATATGTGACTATAGAAAAAATAAATTTCATTTATATATATAAACACACACAAACACACACACACATTATATATATATATATATATATATATATATATATACGGCTTTGTTTTTCTTGTATAATAATTTTCAGTAAGACAGAAAACCAAGAAAAGATTTTTAGGAAAACAAATATTAGAAATAAATTAATGAAATAAAATAAAAACAAAGAATAATATCAGTAATAATAATAGAGTGAAAGAAAAAGGGACAGAGAGAACAAGGAAGAGGAGAGAGAGGGAGAAGGGAATGAAGAGAGAGAGGGGGTAAAGAATGGGGAAAGAGAGAGATAGGGAACTGGGTTGGTTGGGAAGAAGAGAGAGAGAGATAGGGAACAGGGTTGGTTGGGAAGAGGAGAGAGAGAGAGACAGAAAGAGAGAAAAAAGAATGGGTTGGGAAAGATATATATATATATATATGTGTGTGTGTGTGTATAGAAAGTTAAAGAGAGAGAGAGACCGAAAGAGAGAGAGAGACTGAGAGAGATAAAGATAGAGATGGAGATAGAGAAAAAATGAGAGAAAAAGAAATCGGTTGAGAGAGGGAGAGAGAGAGAGAGAAAAAAAAAGAATGGGTTGCGAAAGATAGAGAGGGAAAGAAAGAAATAAAAGAAACGGAGAGAGAGAGAGAAAAAAAGAAATGGAGAGAGAGATAGAAATCGAGAAAAAGAGAGAGAGAGAGAGAGAGAAATAAAAGGAGAGAGAGAGAGAACGAGTAAAAGATGTGTCATAAAGAAATATTCAAATTAAATTGCCATCAGAAATCTGCCCAGTTAATACCCATAATCTTATAGACTGCGGTCAGTGCAGACACAGAGTCTATGAAAAAAACCACTCTAATCAAAACATATGGTGTCATGTTCAATGTCTCTCACACTAACACACCTAAAAAGAAAAAATACTAAATTTAAAAATGGAAATATAAAAAATAAATCAAAAACAAATCCTAACAACAAGAAGAAGGATTTAGCACATTATTAGCAAAAAATATCTAGCCATTATCTGCGAGCAGCCAGAGTGGAATAGTGATAAAAGCTTGGACTCTGGAGTCACAAGTTCAAATCCTAGTCAAAATAATTACATTCACTTTCAGCAAAGGTAAAAGCTTGGACTCTGGAGTCACATTATTCAAGTTCAAGTCCCAATCAAAACAATTACATTCACATTTAGAAGAGGTAAAAACTTGGACTCTGGAATCATATCACATGAGTTCAAATCCCAGTCAAAACATTCACTTTCAGAAATGATAAAAGCTTGGACTCTGGAAATGTATTACATGAGTTCAAATCCAAGTTAAAACCATTACATTCACTTTCTGATGTTGTAAAACCTTAGACTCTGGAATCTTTTTATACAAGTTCAAAAACATTAAAACCACTTTCAGAAGTGGTAAAATCTTGGACTCTGGAATCTTTTTATATGAGTTCAAATCCCGGTCAAAATCATCATATACACTTTCAGGAGTTTTGTGCAGGTAAGGCTTGTTAACTGGGGAGAGTAACTCATCTAGGTGTAAGAATAACACTGATTCCAAAAACCTGGACAGATGAGGCCAATTAACAAGTTTGAACATTAGTCGTCCTTCTTTCCGTGCTAATAATAAACCGTTTTTTAAATAAAAGCGCCAGAAAAAGCTTCCCAGTTGAACTCGAAATAAATAAATAGAGAGATGACAAGAAGGGAAGAAGTGATAATCGCAAGACTCCAAATAGGACACACTGCGATCACACACTCATATCTATTAAAAGGAGAAGAGGCACCTTTCTGTGTGCCATGCCAAGAACCTTACACTGTGAAGCATATCCTGATGACAGGAAGGGAAGAAGTGATAATCACAAGACTCCAAATAGGACACACTGCGATCACCCACTCATATTTATTAAAAGGAGAAGAGGCACCTTTCTGTGTGCCA